>BQNB010069010.1:0-31741 GCA_026074375.1 Tanacetum coccineum
TTAATTAGCTTGCGTGGGTAACAGTGTCTTGAATTGATTATAGACACCAACCAAACCGTGCCAGTCTCTCAGGCTGAAAACCCCCTTTTCCCGTTAGAATTAAGATTTAGACTAACATAGGTTTAACATAGGTTTAGGTTAGAATAAAATTAACATAGTTTAGATAACCAAAATATTAATTAAATTGATAGATTTAACCTCGCTTCAAGTGTTCGACACCCTACTTACTACGAAACTATTACCGATCGGGTACACTGCCTGTTAAAGTGTTGTTTTTGGTTGAGTCGGCAAAATATAAATTTAAAACTTGAATCATCTTAAATATACCATACAACGATAGCCCATCAATGCTCGAGGAGTATGACTGGTGTTAAAAGTTATCTGCATAAATATGTAGAGCAGCCATGTCTTAAGGTAGTATTTGGTGAAAATTCATCATGTGTTACTCAGGGATATGGTTCAATAAACGGCGGGGGTATAGTTTTTACTAAAGTAGCCTTTATAAATGGTTTTAAGTACAATTTAATTAGCATAAGTCAACTCTGTAATGCTAAAAATATTGTACAATTTGATGATAAGTAAGAAACAATCTTTAATGCTAACAAAGAAATTGTCCTAATAACACCTAGAGGTATATGTCCTTGACATGACAACATTGACTCCTAATGGAGTCTGCTTTTTGCCAAAGCCTTGGAAGGTGTAAACTGGTTATGGCCTAAAAGGCTATCTCATCTCAATTTCAAAAGCATTAATAAACTTGCAAAACAAAACAAAGTTCTTGGTCTTCCTTTACTAGTTTATTCAAAAGATAAAGCTTGTTCAGCTTGTGAAAAAAGAAAGCATCATAGAGCTTCATTCAAAAGTAAATAAAACTTATCTATCAGGAAGTGCTTACATCTTCTTCACATGGATTTATTTAGACCAGTAAGTCCAATGTCTATAAATCATGAGAAATACACCATAGTTATTGTTGATGAACACTCAAGGTATACATGGGTTTATTTTCTCAGGAAGAAAAGTCAATCACATGAAATGATTATGTCTTTTATCAGACTGGTAGAAAACCAAAATGATGTTAAAGTCAAACAAATCAGAACTGATAATGAGACTGAGTTTATAAATCATGAGCTTGAGATCTTCTGCAATGAAAAAGGAATCTCTCAAAACTTCTCTTCTCTTTATACACCTGAACAAAATGGTGTAGCTGAAAGGAAGAATAGAACTCTCATTGAGGCTGCTAGAACAATGCTGAATGGATCAGTACTTTCTAAGCATTTCAGGACTAAGGCAGTCAGGATAGCCTGCTATACTCAAAAGAGATCTATCATTGTCAAAAGACATGATAAAACTGTTAGCCTTAATTATATTAAGTCAAACAAGAATGTTATCGGTCGTCTTTGTTTTTATTAAGTCTTGTAATGTAATAGGTTAGTTGGGATTAACGGGCTCGGACTATAAGCTAATATTGTCCATGTTTGACTTAGTCCTGAAATGCTTAGAAAGTACTGATCCATTCAGCCCATATCAAAGCCCATACGCCAACTTTTGGCTCAAGGGTATAAAAGGACCCTCTCTACACATGGAGAGGGTGTTGGTTCTCATTTGTATGCTTTCACATTTGCAAGAATTAACCATTCTCTCTAACCTCTCTCTACTTTTTCTCTCTAAGTTTCTTCCTTTTTTTCTTTTTTTCTTTTTCTTCTTACTTGGTTCGGCTCATTAGAGCTTATTGGGTTTGCTTATTTGCTTATTGGTAGAGCTTATTAGTTGTGATATGGGTTAAGTTAGTAGGATAACATATGATATCAAGAGCCAATGGGTTTTTGGTGATTTTGTTCTTGGTTTTCCTTTATTTTCCTGGTTCATACACCACACAAGAAACGTCTTCATTGTTTGTGTGTTCAAAAACTATAAGCTTGCAACTTTCTTGTTTATTTACCCTAGTATAGGCTAGAAGTACAAGTAGATTCTTTGAAAAACATCAAAATCTTGATCTTGTATGTTTGTTTTTTGTTTGAAAATGGTGTGGTACTAAGAATCTTGATTTTAATTTTTTTTGTGTTCAAAACCATAAAGTTTGTGTTTTTATGGTTCTACTAGTCTTAGATTGGTAAGGAGTACAAGAAAAATCGGGTAAAAATGTCAAAAAATGTGTCTTTTAAGGTTTTGAAGTTTGGTCTAACCGATTTATACGTTCTGGGTTGTGAACCAATTTATACGTATTAGGGTTTACCGATTTATACACTTTTGAAGTGACCAATTTATACACTTCTGAAGTAACCAATTTATACACTTTTGAAGTAACCGATTTATACACTTAAGGCAACCGGTTTATGCAAGTGTGAAGTTAACCGATTTATACATAGTATAATCAACCGATTTATACACATGTGTGTGTAACCGATTTATACACGATGTTTGTGCAACTGATTTATGCAAGTTTCTACAATCGATTTATACAGATTGAGGTGCAACCGATTTATGCAAGTTTCTATAACCGATTTATACGTAGCTTATTTCACGATTAACGTTTCACAGTTTCTTCTTGATTTAATTCATAGATTTGTAAAATCCCATGAAAGATAATTAGCTTCATTAAACCACAGCAAATCACATCAAAACTTAAGATCTGATATCCATTCACAACTACCTAAATTTTTTTTTTACTTTCTCTCTCTAAAATCTATTTTTCTTATTTTTGTGTTTGAGGTGATGAAATGATATCCTAACAAAGATCGTCCTCCAATGTTAGCACCTGGTAATTACATTCAGTGGAAATCCATAATCAAACGTTACATTGACACCAAACCTAATCATGAGCTTATTCACTATTGTCTCAAGAATCCACCATACGTTTACAAGTATATGACTCCTAATCCTGATGCAACTCCCGTTACACCTGAGGGTGAAGGTACCTCAGAACCACGAAGGGGAAAGGTAATGGAAACATTTGGGACTATATCCAAAGACACTCAAAACTGGATCATTGTTGAAGCATAAGCTGTTTAGATCATTCTTATGGGGATTGATAATGATATTTATTCTACAGTTGATGCTTGTCCTAATGAATGGAGATGTGGAAAGCAACTGAAAGGTTTAAACAAGGTTAGTCAATCAATGTACAAGATCTTAAAACCAATCTGTATTAGGAATTTGGGAAGTTTACTTCACAGGAAGGTGAATCACTTGAGTCGTACTACTCACGTTTCTACAAAATGATGAATGAACTTGTTAGAAACCAATACATTGTCACCAATCATCAAGTGAATGTTCAGTTCTTACTTTAACTAAAACCAGAATGACAAAGGTTTGTGACTATTGTTAAGCAGAACCAAGACTTGAAGAATGTCTCCTATCACAAACTTTATGACATCTTGAAACAATATCAGACTAAAGTTAATGATGTAAGAGCTGAAAGACTAGCATGTACTACTAATCCACTTGCACTTGTTGCTCAACAACAACCAGTTTACCATCCTCAATCCACTCCCACCCACTAAACTCAAAGTTCCTCTACCAGATCACAAGCTGCTACCCGGAACCATAGTAAAGCAATTATCAATTCTCCTCCACCTCCTTATGTTACAGTACCTGAAGTGGAAGATGATGATGACTCATCTTCAAAGGACAAGGAAGATGACAGACTCTTAGCTTTAATCACAACAACGTTAAAGAAAATCTACAAACCTACCAACAACAACCTTAGGACCTCATCCAACCCAAGGAACTTACATGTTGACAATACTCCAAGATCCAATAGAAGTACAGGGTATGCCAGACAAGGTGGACAGTATGAGAATCAGAGGGCAGTTAATGTTGTTGGGGCTAGGGACAATGTAGGAACTCAAGTAGTGCAGAAGACTGGTATTCAGTGTTTCATATAACAACCCACAATTTTCATAAATGTAAATATCCATCTATTAAGTTAGATGATGTACAATCTATCAGTTATATATGAACTCACCTTTTTCAGGGAAATTTTTCGCTTTATTACATTACATTACTTTGCCACTATCTCAATATGCAACATTTCTTGCATAACTAAAGTTAACGGGCTCAGGCAACCTACATATGGCAATCCTATCTTCATATATGTCAAGAAATCATCATAATATATCAAGTCAATATCATAATATCATTCTTACAAAGTACATTACTCATATAAGGTACCATTTGCAACATTATATCAAAACAGGCTTTAAACCGTTATCATATGCCTCTAAACCCTAATTCCATGAAGGATTAACATCTAAAGTGAATGCACAAGCTACTAAAGCATATGTACAAGCAATATAACATCTCATTTGAAATATAAAATCTCTTCAAGTCAAAGTACAAGTCTCTAAAAGCTCAATGTACAAGTCATTAAGCATGATCTCCAAAATAGCCGTTTTACCTCCGTTTTCATTCTAATTTCTTCACCATCACTTATGTGCAAGCTACTACACTCAATATACAATGTTTAAACCCTAATTATTCTATTCATAAACTTTCATACATCTTTTTACACTCAAAACCCTAATTCAAAACCCTAAACCCTAAAACCGAGCTAGTTTCTAAACCATGACTCGTTTCTTCGTTTTTATCCATTGTAAACCTAAACCAATACTTAAATAAATTATAACAACATAAATTACAACATTATTAATCATAATCCATTATCATTTCATCATTCTACTTCAATTATACAAGAAACGAATCCAGAAAACCCTAATTGTGCCCTAATTGTGATTTTGACCCGTTTATTCATTTTCTACCCATTTTAACCCAAACCACCTATCAAATTTTGATTATAATCCTTAATATAAGCCTTAGGATCAGTAACCTATCATTCTGTCCCCCCCCACCCCCCACCCAACCCTCCCACCCCACACTCACCCTCCAAAATAACCCCCCCCACCCAACTCCACCACCACCACATACCAACCCCCACCTCACCCCCCACACTCAAATCTAACCACCAACACCATTCCCAACATATAAACATCTTTATATTCCCACACCCACTCTTCCCTTCATCCCCAACACAATAACAATCACATCATTACAACTCACCCCAAATCAACCAAAATACCACCCAATACCAAAACTTCGCTCACCACTCACTCTCAATCTTTGTTAATGCAAAACAACTACTAAAAAACAAAATACCAAATATTCTCCTCCTCTTATACCCCATTCCCAACAACTATTACCCACCTCACTCCCCCCCCCACTCGCTCCCCCCCTCCTCCTCTCACCCTTTAAAATATATTACCATAATGTACAAAATATTGTTACTAATCATTTTTATACCACAAAATTTTTTTATATCTTGATATATTCACAGTTACCCCCCCTCTCCCCGCAAGAGAAAGATAGAGTGAGACTGTATGAGAGTGAGATGAAAAATAAAGTGTGTCATATCACCCCACGCTCTCAGATGATAGATTATTTTCGATCAATAAACCATCGGCAATATCCAATTAACTAGTTAAGCCCGAAGCGTATCCTAGACACAGACTTAGAAGGACAATACTTGTAAAACCCAAAATTTGAATTTCATTTCATATTAGTAATTTTGAATATAACCTAAAGTTTATTTATAAGTATTTGAAAATATAACCTTAGGTTATAATTTTGGGAAATTATAAAGATATAACATAAGGTATTTTGTTTTAAAAAAAATATATAAAACTTATATATGTACATATATATGGCCGGCCCATATTTAAAAAAAAAATATATTTTGTAATGTTGATTATTTTGTATATTTACTTTCTTTTTATAAAAAAACATATTTTAAGGGATAAGTATTAAAAGGTTTTAGCAAGTATTTTGTGTAATCTTCAAAATGGGAAAAAAATTATTTTGTCTCCCCTCCTCCTTCATTTAGACCGACCCTTAGGGGTGATTTTACAAGAAAATCTTTTATTTTTAAAGCTAAACTTATTTTAGGAATGAAGTGTAAAAAGGTTTAAGCAAATATTTGGTAATCTCCTAAAACAATAAAAAGATTTTGTCCCCCTCCTCTCTACCCTTTATAACCGGCCCCCTCTCCCATCATTCTCCATCATTCTCTAAAAAATTTCTCTCCATAATTTTGTGTATTCCTCCATAGAAGCTTCGAGCAAGAAGAAGGTTTAGGTGTCTTTGGGTAATCCTTGAAGTTTTGGTGCTTTGGGTGTGATTTTTTGGTGTATTCTTGGGTTCTTGGTGTTTGATCTTGTACTCATCCCTCATTCCATAGGTAATTCTTGATTTTGTTTCATTCTTGTTGTCACCATGATTACATATGCAAAAGTTTTCATAAAAACCTAAAAGATTGTAAGAAATAATATGTTTATGTTCTTGTCAATTTCTCTAGGGTTTAATCTAATTAAAATGGTTAAATTACATGTTATGAAACCCTAAGATGATCATAAAATGTGTTATTAATAAAAACTACAAGATTAGAAACCCTAGGGTTGGTTTTGATGGGTGTTAATTAGGGTTTTCATGGTTAATAATTCTGGGCAGAATTTTAGGTCATATTCAACGGGGTATATCTTGAAGATAAAAATTGGTTTTAACACGATTCTTGAGCCTAAAGTTAAATTCAAAGAGTCTAATTTCTGGAAAATCCGGTCTCATGTCAATTGGAGGTCGGGAAGGTCGATTTTTAGATTTTATAAGATTAAGTGTCGAATCTAAAATTTCTATCCGAAAAATTTAGTTGTAGTGTTTGATTTTTAATTCGAAAACCGTAAGTTATTAGCTTCTAAAATTTTATTTGGTAAATCTTCATGATATGTGCTACATCCATGATTTTTTTCATAATTTTCTGAATTGTCTAAGTATGGTAAATACGCATCAACTTTTAAAAGGTTCTGTCAGATCAAATTCTGGATCAGTTTTGGGTAACAAAGGTCAAAGGGATACTTAAACATAGAAATTAATTAAACCAATGATCATGGGTATATTAGACATATGTAGGAACCTTTGTAATTTTTGGTGTAATTTTATAAGATGTTTTATAGGTCATTTATGTATGGAAACTTACCTTGAATAAGTAGTCAAAATCTGAAATTTTTGGAAACCTTAATTTGGTCAAGTAAACTTTATTTATGGTAAGATCAAATGTAAAACTACTTAAAAAAGATATGTAATATATGGTAATCATGGTTCATGTAGATTCGGTGAAGGTGTTGTGATCTCTTGCTTTTGTGTTCATTTCTCTCCGATTGCTTATTCGTTAAGGTACAAATATTCCGTCCTTTTAGTAAGGACATCTCATGACTTGATTCTCATTTGTTTTTAACTACTTTCTTATTGATTTTGTTCGTAGGCTAAAGTTGACTTAAGGTCAAAATTTTTAGATTCTAGTTTGTTGGGTTGTTGTTTGTGAATGTTGCAAATGTTTTGAGTAGTTTGTTCTAAAGCCAAAAATTCATGTGGTCTCCCAGATCGTGTTTGCTCGTATATGTGAGTTAGGTTTTAGAGCGCTTTTTCTGTATGCTAAGTAGCGAGTTATGATGAGTTCTAGAATCGAGTTGAAACAATTCTAAGTAGCTATTGACTTGTCTTTTTTCTTGTAGTATCTGAGTTAATATTTTTTTGATGCTTAGTAGCGAATTGTGATGCATGTTAGCGAGTTAAAATATTATATTATCATGAACAGGCAACTCGCTGACCTATAGCGAGTTGATGAAGATTGTATATTTTTATTAAAATATTCAACTCGCTATTTCAAATTTTCTAGATTTAACAGCGAGTTAGTATTTTAATAAGAATATTCATAGTCAGTTGGTCACCGGAGAGCGAGTTACACTGATCACTACCGTTGAATATCCTATCTTATTTAATTGTGTGCAGGCAACTCACTACCCCCTAGCGAGTTAGTGAAGTTTTACTAATTATAATGTTTAACCCTCTATTTCAAAATTTTCCAATTTGGTAACGAGTTAAGTGTTTCTATTAGTATGTTCTAGCGAGTTAGTTGTAGCAAGTTGAGGATCACTCATTGAATCAGTTATCGAGTTGTCATTAGATTGGTTTAGCAAACTATCAAATATCTTTAGGTTAACTTATTCCAAGGTTGACATCCTTTTACTTTGAGCAATTGCTCCCATCTAACATCATATATATGTATGTATGACATGATGCTGTTCCGGAATCTACATGTGGCAGATATTAAGGCTACTTGAACATATCCTAGGCGAATGAGTGGCTCCTGTCGAACAAGCTCCTTTTAGTCGCACCACCTACCAGAACAATATGATCAGATATTGCCGTAAGAAAGTAGGGCCCATCGGCAAGAGCAACAGCGTACTCGATGTACACAAGCCTCAGAGGAATCCAATCTTCCCGATGGCCGTGGCCTTACTGAAGAACACCAACTTCTTCAGGGCCTTCACGGCATCCTCTACGATTCCGGCTATCTACATTCAACAGTTTTGGGACACCATGTGCTTCAACTCATCTACTGGGTTGTAACAGTTGTCAGCTGGATGAGCAATGGTTTAATCTCCACAAAGATATTCTCAAAAGATGCACTTAATACACTCCAGCCAGAGATGACAATCCATTGTGGCACCACCACTAGTGATGCTGTTATCCGAGTTTATCAAGACTTATGATTACCCCAGCACTCTCCAAGGAATGTGTCAGTTATGTCCTGTATTAATGCTCTCTACCAACATGGAGAGTAGATCTTGTCCATGAACCACAGTTCCTTACAGAAAAACTAGCTTTGAATATGACCGACCTGAAGACCTATCTTGTACAGAAGATACTTGGGGTATCACTCTCGCTCCGAACGATTGACTATGCTGAAGGATTTGGGAAAGTTTGGTTCAAATCCAAACAAACCTTTTCACACGACAGGAAGAAGCTAGCTATTGATTCGCGTGAAAAGAAGAAGACCCGCATCTTTTAGCTTATCCCAAACATCAGATTCACCGAGCTAATCATCATCACCTGAGAACCAACACAACATTCATTACCAATACTCGTTCGCCACTTCACTAGTCCACATGATGAAAACGTTCTGAACACTTCGTTTGTGGGAAAGGATGTAGGGGAACTATATAGATGCCGATACCTGAATGCCTATCTCACTAATGAAATCAAAAGAGCACCCTACTACAAAGATTATCTCATGTTGCCAAGTATCAACAAATTCTGGATGCAGAACGTGGCAAGGCAGAGGAATGAGGAGCAACAGAGTCTTCTAAAACTACTAAGGTCACTAAACCCAAACCAGCTAAGGTCACAAAACCTGCTGGTGACCCAGATCCCAAGAAAAGAAAGCTGGTCAAAGAAACTTCGGATGATCCCTTGCCTGCTAAGAGATCAAAGGCTAGTTTAGTGGGAAAAAGGCGCAAGGCTAAAAGTCCACTCATGTTGATTGATAAACCCAGTGATGAAGGTTTCCAGTTGAGGAACCTGCACATGATGATGAAGAAGCAGATATTCAACGGGCCCTGGAGCTAAGTCTAAAGGAGCAAGGGGAACGAGACTCATGGACCAGCTCCTTGCTATGGAAATTGAAACCGATCTGAGAAATTCCAACCGCTTCCAAAGGTGCAAGGAAAAGGTAAAGAGAAAGTCGTTGAGGAACAAGCTGCTCACGATCTACTCACCCTTCAGACTCCAAAGAAGAAGAGTCCTACAGAACAATTCATCTTTCAAAGGCGAAACCCATCCTACGCACACGAGAGCTCCTCAACACTGATGATCGCCGCCATGGATGCGGAACTAAATCTGACTGACAGTGAAACAGAATCTGATGAGGAAGCGTCTAAGATCAATGCTAGAAATCAAGAAGAAGGCCAGGCTGGACCAAACCCTGGTGTACAAGATGAAGGCCAGCTGACAAACCTGGTATGCTGTCTGCCGTGAGTCTCAACTTCAATCGAGTCATGTAGTTCATGCTGGACCAAACCTTGAACACATGGACTTAGGGACCTCTGATGCTTCAACTCAGCAGAAACCTGAGCAAATGGATGAGGAGTTTACAACAACTGCTTACCCAAATGTTCAAGAAAACCTCAAACTGCTAACTGAAGATCAGGTGGTTCTTGAAGAACCTCCTAGCTCCACTGGAACCTTGTCCTCTCTTCAAAACCTTGATAAATATCTCAGCTTCATTGATTAGTTCTTCATGGAGAAGCCACAGGAAGAAGAACTAAGGAAAACCAATACTGAAGCAGAGGTTCAGTCAATGGTTTCGGTCCCCATTCATCAAGACACCTCCTCGGTTCCTCCAATGACCACTCCGGTTATTGATCTCATGAAGTCACAATCTGACAGCAACAACCTCAACAATCACAACAACAACAATTCTTCCACCACCACCACTTCAAAGCACCACAGATCCAATCCTAGTTCGTCGCATATGTGAGCTTGAACAACATATCGCGGATCTGATACAAAACAACTTGGCCCTGGAGGAAAGGTTGGATAAACATATGTCTAGGCTATACAAATTAGAGAATCTCAATATTCCCCACCAGGTGAGCAAAGCTGTTGATGAGATAGTCACTGATGCAGTTGACTAGGCAATGCAAGCTCCACTTTGAGCCCGCTTCAGGGATCTGCCCACCGTTGATATGAAGGAAATTCTTTAACAACGGATGTTTGAAGACAACACATACAAGACTCATGAAGCTCACAATGACTTGTATGAAGCTCTGCAGAAGTTTAGTGAGCTAGACGAGTTCAAAATCAACGGTTTACTAATCAAAAAAACAATAAGAAAAAAGAAAGACAAACTGATCACCAAGAACTCCTCCTGGATCTCCACCTACACAACCACCTCCATCACCTCCTCTAGTAGGCGCATCTGGTGCTCCAGGTACTTCCGGAGCATCAGGATCCTCTCAATTACCCCCACCTCTTCCTCCTCTATCTACTGGTACATCTGGATCTGTATAGCAACAAGGCAGTCAAGCTCCAAGTTCATCCAAGACTGCTGCCTTAGGTTCACAATCTATGGCTTGGACGACATCTGACACTCAATATGAGTCACTACAACCGAGGGGCTCAAATAGTTATCTCCATCTGACGATCTGAACGAGGATGATTCCATTCCCGAAGAGCAGGTACTTTTGTCTGATGATGAAGACTCCGAGAATGATCATCAACCAAAAGCTGACTCACGAAAAGACTGGTGGAAACCACTACCAGAAGAGGAAAGACCATTGACTCCGGAACCTGCTTGGGTCATTCCGTCTTCCAGTGTGTCAGATGTAGAGAACAATTGGGCTTCTGCGTTGGTTTCAATTTCTGAAACCCCTGCTGAGAATTCAGTGCTTGCAAAGACTGGAGACATGACGACTTTCATGAAATGGTACTTCCAACAAGTGAACAAGACCAAGCTTACACAAGTAGATTTTGATGGGCAGGCATATGAAGTTGTTAAAGCATTCTACCCAGATGTCATTTACCTTCAGTTCCAGATGGAGGAGTGTTACAAAATGCTCACATATCATATTGATTGGACGAATCCAGAAGGAGATCAAGTCAGAGTCGATGTCAACCAACCACTGCCTCTCGGTGGACCTCCAAACATGATTCTATGTCGCATAGAAAAGATGTCAGAACACACATGCGGATTCTTAGTGTCGTTAGAATCAAAGCATACTCAAGATACGGGTATGATTACTTGAGCGAAATTGTCCTCCGACGAGCAGATTTCCAAGAACATACAATTGCTAAAAAAGATTTCAAGAACCTGTATCCCAGTGACTTTAAAGACCTGAATTTACTCCTTCTGCAAGGTCATCTCGATCATCTTCCTGGTTTAGACAAACGGATGCTATCTACTGCTGTCAAACTATGGACCTAAAACTTGGTGATTCAACAGCGGGTCGAAGACTTTCAACTCAGCATTGAAAGCTACCAGACACAGTTGAACCTCACAAAACCAGGATGGGATGCAACAGGCTACTAGTTTCATATGCATGAGTATACCATCAATGAGTCTCCTCGAGCAGTAGTTTCCCGGTAACGAACAATGAACCTAAAGATCATGCGGTTCAACAAAAAAATACAAGTTCAATGAAATGTGGACCTTTAAACACGTAATTCTGGTAAGCACTAGATTACAGAGTCAAGGAATTCAAGGTCAAGCGGCTCAATTCGGGTATGAATACGCGATTCGGGACTAAAAAGGATGTGATAAGGAGCAAAGAGTTTATATCGGCAATTGAAAGTGTTTCTTCTCAAGAAAGGATTGCTGGTTCGGGGGGGAAGCTAAGACAACTTCCATCAGGAGAGTATCGAGACGGACTATAGATTGCTAACATGGACATAATGACTATGCCACTTTCAGTTTGAACATTTCAGGTCTTATCTCATACACAATCTTGTACATCAATAAGTAGTGTGGTAATCAGTGTTATGTGTTAGTTTAATGAATTTTTCATGAGTTTCTCGTTAAACTCCAAATCATTTATAAACTCATCATAACTGACACTAACAGAATCCCTCATAATTGAGGGGGAGCATATATAGGTTCCAATATCGACTTGTAACATATTTAAATTAATTGAGATCCTAAATCTCAAAGGGTTTGAAATTTTTGATCAGGGGAGAGAATGTGATTGAAATATTAAATCTGATAAAAATGTGATCTATTAAGACTCAAGCAGGTTCTCCTCCCTCCTTTTGCGAAACAATTTCGATTACCGATGCACTTGTTGAGGGGGAGCGTTTCTAAAATAATAAAAACAATCAAGGTACAATTACTTTGATATCTATATCACAAGTACCTTGATTGATTTTTCAATTAGTTTTATGGCAAAGTGAACTGTACCAAAAGACCAACCTTGTACCTACTTTATCGGAGTTATAAGGATGGTAAAGTTAGGTACATGTTCCCATGATCCTGCCAGAGCCGGAGGGATCTACCTAGGGACAATCCACTAGTTAGTGTAGAAGTCCTTAGGTATGATTACAAAAGAGTAATGTGAGATAAGGAAATAGTGCGGGACTGAGATGGGAGCTAGTATGGAAACACACCAACAAGAAGGTACTAGTATGAAGTCTCGGTAAGCACTGTATGGGGTTAAAGATTGAAAAGAAATGTTAGATAATGGGTGAAAAGGAAGCATCCCTCTTTTTACATTAGGCAGAAATCTGGGTCATCTACATATGCTGTCAAATCCATGGTTTGATTGCTGACATTGAAGACAAGTTATCACTGGGATCCCAGTGCATTACGCTGCCAAAACCCTTCCTAGCCACTCAAGATCCCTCGAAGGATTCTTGTTTCATTTCTCACGGAGATCAACGCATTACTATCGTCTATCTCACTCTGAGTTAGACGATATTAAAAAGGTGGAACTCTGCTCCAGCCTCCGACTACTAAAATCCAAATGTAAAAGATTGAGTCTAGAGCCATGAGATCATCCATAAATCTCGTTAGGACACTAATACAAACTATGCTTGTTCGTCACACAATGTGACAACATGTAAAGATTTTAAGAGTCCTACGCATTATCCTCGAGGTATTGCCAGAACATCCGAGTGATACGAAAGTACTCACAATGAAGATGGAAATCCTTCAAGAGCCAACATCAAACAAGCTCTTGGTAGGTGACATGTGAGATCCACTTGGATCAAACTTGTGACAATCGGAAAGCAACGATGGTGCGATTCTTTATGAATCAAACTTGTTCCAGGAGATTTTGCAGCTAACAATGATTGTGTATATCTTTCAAAACAAATGTGTTTCTGATGAAATTTGATTTTATGATATAAACCCGTCGATGTGTCACAAAAACTTTTTTCTAAGTGACACGCGGTTGATTTTCAAATCAATTTTTCATTAATCAGTGGAGTTTTAATTCACTGGTTCACTCACTCTGTGCTTTGTCTACTTTGAGATGCTCTGGTTTGAGAACGGCTAGCGCAGCTGCGAAACCCTGTCAAGGAGATTCTTTGGAATTCTACCTGATCACAGGCAGTATTTATACTGAATAACGGGGAACCGTGGTTCTTGCAACCTTATTCAACGAAAGTGAACAAAGACACTTTCATTTGTTTATCACTAACATATACTTGCAGGAATTCCCGATGGTAACAGCTGATGGCAAGAGACATGTCAATTCACAACCTCATGCTCACACTTAATGTTCTTAATCAAAGATATCATGATGACTGAAAGACCTACAACACAGCTTTCGTAACTCTGATGTGTGCTATCATGATCCATAAAAGTGTGAGCATGCCGGTCCGAAGGTCACAACATTACATGGAGGCAATACCACAACAAGGATGATTAAGAGATTTACTGTGGCTGATGATCTCAAAGAAAGCTCAAAGATCACACAAGTCAATGGAACTAAGCTCTAAGATCATTACATTATGTACAAAGAAATCAATGCATGAAGAATCAAAGACTACGAGCTGAACACAAGATCAAGATTGCTGAGCTTAAATTAGTATTTTCTGGGGTGACCTCCCTTAGGGGGAGATTGTTAGATATTAGAAAAAGACTCGGTCACCCTGTGTATTTTACCGTTTATTGTTGCTCGTAGTTAAGTAGTTAATGTATAATGTTTGGTAATGGGTCGGGTATTAAATCCAACATGTTAGCCCTTTACCAAGGCCTTAGGGCAGTTCTAGTTGTTACTATAAGAGCCTCTTCCATGCCATGGAAGAGGTGGGTTGGTCATTTCATTTATACAAGTTCATTTTCTCTCACTTTCTCTCTCTAGAACTTGGCTAATCCACTAGTTATTCGATCGTGTTATGATTTCCAATATCCTACATCGAAGCTCATGCTGAGCTGTCTGGAGGCGTGAGGAGGGCTACCCGAGCCAGTTTTCACGCGTCTCATAGTAAGCTTGTTTCTTTATTTATTTTTGTTTCTGACTATACTAGGTCTTTGTCTTATATGTTTTTCTTTTCTCTTTTTTTTGTATGCAAGTGTTAGCGAGGATGCGTCTTCTCCTGCTCAGGAGGCTGTGCCAGCTCCTGATACTCAGCCCCTGGATTCTGATGCTAGTGCTGATGAGATTGCTAGTGATGGTAATGTTGATCCTTATTACGAGGCTCGAGTTAATAATACTGCTGGGGATGTGCTTGAGAGAGATCTTTTTCTCATGCCCCGGGACCTTATTATATCCCTTATCCTTATGAGGAAGTTCTAGAAGTGAATCTCCTCCTTACACCAAAGACGACTGGGAAGAAATCCATGGAGTCAATCTTGGTCTACGAAAAAAAGAACTTTACAAGGATCCTAAGGTTTGCAGGACTGCCCTTGATCGATTTCCTACACCAGCTAAGACTCATCGGTTGAGAGAGCTTTCTTCAGTTGAGTTGTCTAACCGTATGAGCGTGTTACAGTGTCAGTTGATTACTCATGGGAGCATGTTGAATGCTCGTTATGATCACTCCTTTAGGAACATTAAGCGTCTTTCAAAATAGTGTGCTCAGCAGACGTAGACCATTAAGAAGCAAAGTGCCGAACTTAAGCAACAAAATGAGTCTACTGTTCGTGCTAATGAGGAGGTGTCTAGGTTAAAGGCTCAGTCGGGGATTCTTAAGTCTAAGTGTAAGGCGACTGAATAGAAGCTTAGTAGTTGGGATAAAAAACATAGAAATTATAGGAATGAAAGGGATGCTCTTTCCATAGAAAAAGAAAAGATTGAGGAAGAGCTTGTAGGGAATAAGTCACAGTTGGAGCATCGTGAGAGGCAAACTAGGGAGATCCAAGATAGCATTTCCTCCTTCTTTTAGTTAGATTTCACTCCACTTGTTTGGAAGTTCCTTAAGAGTGGTAAGTTTAACCGGGCATTTGCGGGTGTGTTGAATACAACCATTAGTGTTGGAGTCGAGCGTGGGTTGTGTATGGATCGCACCGATGAGGAGTTCAGGGGGTTATCTTAGAGGGTTGCTTGTTTCATTCTCGATGCTAATGAGAAGTTTGATAGAGTCGTTGCTGCTTTTCCTGACACTTCTTTCCCTTTCTTGGACAAGGTATCTCTTTCCATTAGACTTCCTCTGCTACTGCGTCCTTGAGGGCTAACACCCATATTCGACACTCTACTTCATCATCTGGGACTTTTGGTCATACTAGCACTCTAGAGCATTTGAAGAAAAAGAATAAGTTCGTTGAAAAAGGAGGTCCTTCAGCTGCTTAGGCCAGCCTTAGATTGCATTTATTTTTATTTTGTTTATGTAACTAGCCTTGTGTTTTGGGCTTTAAGTGCTTTCTAAGCAACTTTGTCTTTTGGATGTGATTGTAACCTTATTAACTTTCTATCTTGATGGTTACTTGTGATTTTCTTGTTATTCATCCCTTGAATGTATGTTTATTTATTTTGTGATATGTTGTAGCACACTTTGTCATTTTCCAGACAGATGTCTAGACTTATATGGGCTTGGCCTATTGAACCGGTATGGTCTAGCTCTATCAGAACAACTTTCAGGGTGTGGCCCACGTGCTAGGACTTGTGGCAAACCTACCTTAGCAGTTTTCTGGGTTAAACTAGACATTATTGTATTTTGTAGGAGTTTTAACATACCCATATGCCTGTGATAATGTTTAAACTTAAATCAATATGCCTGCGTTACCCTTTCACACTGGTACGGCTTGTGCTCGTATGCATTTTGATGTAACATTCAAATTAGTATTATCATGTTGCTTTCTCTATCCAATGTAGCTATTCACCGAAGAGTATTTATTATGCGCGAAAGGGAGAAGTGTTTGTTCTCCTCTCTTCTGCTGCAGAGTCAATTAGCAAAGGTTGCTTAGCCTAACCACCAATGGCATTAGTTTCACCATTGGGGACACATTAGTAGGAGTCACCCTATTCACACGGAGGTAGCGAGCCATCCGTCGTTGTATAGTCACGTTATAGACTTAAGAGAAAATATGAGAAAATTTTGTTTCATTCATATCATGCTAGAAGAAACAATACATCAATAATATCTAAAGTCACCTCCGGAGCAAGTTTATACTTTGAAAATTGCTTCTTCAGTAGGGATACATAGTAGGAATAAAGGTACTCTGGTGCTTTACATGTAACACATTTGGAGGTTACAAGCAGGCCAGGTCCTAGGTATCTCTTCCCCTTCCATGTTACTTAGCTTATAAGCTCCACTTTGGAATGCCTGGATAACTTTGTAAGGTCCCTCCCAAGTGGGTCCTAGCTTACCTGTGTTAGCAGCTCTTGATGCTTCATTTTTTCTAAGTATAAACTCTCCCACTTTGAATTGCACATGTCACACCTTTTTGTTGTAATACTTCTCGACTTGTTGCTTGTATCTGGCCTCCCTTATAGTTTCTATTTCTCTTCGTTCATCCAGCAGGTCTAAGTTTAGATGAAGCTCCTAATCATTAGTTTTTTCATTCACATGAGACGTTCTATGTGTTGGCATGTCAATCTCTACGGGAATGACGGCTTTGGTACCATAGGTTAAGCTGAAGAGTGTTTCACCATTGCTAGTCTTCTTCATTTTTCGATGTGCCCACAACACATTTGGCACCTCCTCATCCCAAGCTAATCCTCCCTTCTCCAGTCTGGTCTTAATTCCTCTCAAGAGGCTTCTATTTGCTCTTTCCACTGCTCCATTCCCCCGGGGGTGATAAACTGAAGTAGTGATTAACTGGATCTTGAGCTTTTCTGCCCACTTCTTGAAAAGATCATTCACAAACTGAGTTCCGTTATATGTGATAATTGTAGCTGAGATCCCAAACCTGCAGACAATATTATCATAAGTGAAGTTTACCACCTGTTTACCAGTAATGGTAGCTAGCGGCTTCGCCTCCATCCATTTGGTAAAGTAGTCGATTGCCACAATTAGATACTTCACGCTTCCTGGACCCTCTGAGAGAGGTCCCACTATGTCCATACCCGACTTCATAAATGGCCATACTAATGTTACCGAGATCATGTTTGCCTTAGGGATTCTGGGTATAGATGCATGTGCTTGGCAGTCATCACATGCTCTGATCAGCTCCTGACGTCTCTGTGCATAAAGGGCTAGTAGTACCCCAGATTCATGGCCTTAGCTACTATTTATCTAGGCCCATTATGCATTCCGCATAAGCCCATGTGCACATCTCTAATAACGTAATTGGCCTGTAAAGGCCCTATACACCTCATCAATGAAACCAAGTAAGACTTCCTATACAAGACTCCATCTTCCATCGTATAGTTCCCAATCTTTTCCATTAGATTTCTAGCATCAACGGGGTCTTCTGGTATCTTTCCTTTCTCTAGGTAGTTTTGGATCGCGGTCATCCAGGTTGGGCCTTCCTCCTCAACCACCATGTTAACCTCTTGTGCTTCGACGAAGCATTCATTCAGCACCTCTACTAGTACTTCTTTAGACAAGTGATCGAATTGAACCGCTGCCAACTTGCTAAGAGCATCGGCCTTCCTGTTCTCTGCTATAGGGATATGAGTTATTCGAAACCTGTTGAATGCACCAGCTAGTTCCAAGAACTTTTCTAGGTATTTTATCATTCTTTCACCCTTAGCTTCATATGACCCTTCCACCTGACTAGCTACTAGCTTGGAGTCTACAAAGAAATGAATGTCTTTCACATGCATCTCATTGGCTATCCGTAGCCCAGCCAGTAGAGCTTCATACTCAACATCGTTGTTAGAGTTAGAGAAATTCAAACGAAGCGCATAATAGTATTCCACATCGTTTGGAGCTATCAGGATGAGGCCAGCTCCGGACCCTTCATTGTTTGATGCTCCATCGGTATATAGTCTCCATGCCCTCGGGCCAGGAGTAAGATTTTCCCTTGCATTTGAAGATTCTGGGATGTCTTCCACCCTTGGGTTGCTAGCCGCCTCCGGTGTAGCATTTATCTCCGTTGGAGTGTCTGCTAAAACGTCTGCCAAGACCTGACCCTTTACTGCTACCCTTGGTACATACATTATGCCTAAGCCCCTAATTCAACAGCCCACTTTGCTAACCTTCCCGACGCTCCTGAGTTGTTCAGCACTTGCCCGATTGGGCTGTCAGTTATGACCTTGATCGGGTGAGCTTAGAAATACCACCTTAACCATCTGGCCACGTGGACTAGGGCCAGAGCAAGCTTCTCCATCAGAGCATAGTTTATTTTTGCCCCTTGCAAAGATCGACTAACATAGTGTATAGGCATTTTCCTCATATCCCTTTCCGTGAGGAGCACCGCACTAACCGCCTCATTCGCTACGGGCCAAGTACATCATCAGGGTCTCACCTTTCTTTGCGGTAGTGAGAGTTGGCAACTCAGATACCAACTTATTCATCTCTAGGAATACTGCCTCGGCGGCCTCTGTCCATCTGAAGTCTTTCTTGTTAGCACATTTCTTCAACGTATCTAAAAAAGGTACGGATCGTTCGGCCCACTTAGATAAAAAATGATTAAGGGCTGCCAGTTTCTCACTTAAAGACTGCATCTGCTTGAGAGTCCTTGGTGATGGCATGTCCATGACAAAATCCATTAGTAATCATTATTGTTTGGTCTCGAATTGATTATACAAGCCAAGTTCTAAAGTCTACAACATCACCGGCACACTCATATTTTGTGGAATTTGGTGTAAAACATTTTGGAAATGGATAAGGTTAAATCCTCACAATATCTAATAAGGGTTATTGTGTGCAGGTTATGTATCAAGTAATTTCACAAAAGTAAGCTGCATTTTTCTTTTAAATTTGGCATAATTTAGCGTTTTATGTGAACAATAGGACAAGTATACCTTCTAATTCCATCCCATTGAATTATACAACGTCCTCGTTGTATAGATAAAACCATTAAAAATGGGAATTTAAAAGAATTAAAATGAGAAACTCCCCTGATATTTTACTCGGTAGATTCTCCATGTTAAGTTTATGAGCAAGAACGTGTTGAACAGCCGTCTTGAGGTTTCAAGACTCCAACACTTTAAAATTTCTAGATCGTAGATTCTCCACCAACATTGTTGATTTCTTTTCATTCAGCGAGGTCCTATGCAAATTATAGGAAAAACGATGCATTCCTATCTTGGTACCTTTGGTTTAATTTAAATACTAAACTAATACTAAAACAGGGTTATAGTCTGTTGTTTAGTCGTAATCATGTGCTGAATACGCCGTATGACAGAACTGACCAAGAATGTTTTAAAGTGCATAAATATAAAGGACTGATTACGTTCCCAGACATTCAATACGCGTTTATAGGTATGGGGTGGATACGCCGTATTGATTGTTTGGGAAGACATACTCGATAAAAAATAAATAACAATCCGGGTTGTTTCCCGGGAAGCACTTTTGTTTACAGCGAAGTCTTTAATTTAGACATTTTCCTTCCACTTCCATACTCTTGTAAACACTCTCTCTTCTTAATTCTGCTCTTGGTTTGGATAGCGTGCTTGATTCCATAACATACTCACGAACTATGGTGCTGAACTTACTGCCAGTCTTTGTTCTGATAACGAAGCCATAGGTATTTCTGATCACGAGGTGGTAGAGGTGCCATATCTTTTAATAATGAATCGAGAGAGATAAAAACACAAAGAAAGTGATTGATTCTCTAAGAATTCTTCGCGGTTAAAATTTTTTGAGTGGGTAAAAAGAGAGTGTGTGTAAAAAGCTTGATCCGCCATATCAGCTGGGCTTTTATACCAGACTCGATACGCCGTACCCAGCTGATACGCCGTATTGAGGTTTGATAAATACGCCGTATTGGGCGAATTTGTTGACTTAGTCAACACTAGTTAAAAATAGTAGATACGTCGTGTAGGTGTTTACCTAAGACGTTGTATCCGTTCTTGGAGACCAATTTTCCTTAGATTTAACAAAGTAAAGAAAACGTACCTTGGACTCTGCAACATTCTTGTACAATCACCATCCTTATGATACCATTTAGGGTCGAACGAAATGCCAAACGGCACATACAAATTCTTAATAAGATTGAATAGCATCCCGTTGACAAGATAATTCTAAGCCACGATATTCACATTTAATTCCATGACAAAACTTTTCAAAATGAAAACTTTATTAATTTTATTGTGACTTCCCTCCAGAAGTTTATTTGACCCTTGTGTATTTTCATTACCCCCTGATGTGCGGTCATCATAGGACTTCTATACGAGAAGTTTTACAACTCCCTAAGCATTGCACCTAATCGTTGTAGTGTAGTATAGGCAAGACTCGGGGTTGTTTATCGTTTACTCAAGGAATAGGTTGGGAAGGCTTGATCACGGTCAAACAAAACTTTAAGGGTTGAGGGAAGATTCTTTTTGTATTTTTGTATTTTATAGAAAGCAAGTAAATCATATAATTGGAGGGAGGTTTGGTTTTAGCTATTTAAACTAAATATATTCTACGCTAATGGTGATAACAATAAGATAAAAGATTGTGTTTATTTAATCATGTATTACTCCCTAGATTGCTTCTCTTAGTGTTGTTGCCTTGTCACACTTGTGATGATCTGTGTAACTATTTCCTAAAGCATGAACGAATTACACGAACCCGCCGTCTACTTAGTATGCCGCTAGAGCAACGCACATGCAAGGTAGTATGAAGACTATTACACGGCCCCTAGGAGTACACTAAGTGCATGTGAAATATATTAAAAGTGGATCAACCATATTAGGGGGCAAGGTAGTATGAAGACTGTTACCCGATGGTATCCTTTCTACACAATCACGTTTCCCTAGACATATCAACAGCGATGTAGACAAAAGCTGGTTTTCTAAGACCTAACGTGCACATCCATCACAAGAAGCAACACCACTAAGATCTACATTCTAGGTTTCATACAATCATAAATAAACACAATAGGAGGTTTAGCCAAGCATGTTAAAGATAAAGCAAGAACAATAAATCAAATAACACATAGACATACTGAATGATTAAGTAAACCTTACTTGAGTAAAACATGAATTATAAGAAGTACAATAGGGTTTTTAGTCCCTTAAAATAGTTCCTTACAGTTGGTATACGACTAGGTTGTACCCTCTTTTTATTCTAAAGTTACACACTCAAAACCCTAAATTTTGGGTTTGTTTTATAGGAATAACGACGCGCGGACGTCACGTTTTTGTCGGGAAGCCGTCCGTAAGAGAATTTCTAGATCTGCGTTTGAGTCGATGTGGGCTGACGCCGTCATGAAACGATGTGACGTCGTAACTTGATGAGTTATGACGGCGTTGTGTATAGCTTGTGACGCTGTCTCCAGGCTCTGTGAGCACAAATCTTTAAGAGTCTTGGTGTTGGTTTGTAATCTCGTCCGTTTCTTCTCCAAATGAGCCCAAGTCACGTGTAATTCATCTAAATGTCTTCCAAATGAGAAATACCTAAAACGGAATGATTAAGTACCTATTTTGGGCATTATACTACGTATTTTGAGGGTAAACGAACCGAAAAGTGTATAAAATGACACTCATCAAATACCCCTACACTGGATTGCTTATCCTCAAGCAAATGGGCTTTTCTATCTAGACAATAACAATATGAGGGGTCATTTTACCTACTCTTTAAATATATTCTATAACACAACCTTTTATACCTAGTAATTAAAAGCACGGAAAGTATATACTAGCACCTTACATAAGTGTTTAGGATTCTCTCTATCACTCGGGTGTATAATGAATTAAAACATATGGGGAAATGGAAAATCATACTCATTACCTGTCATAGCATATAAATTATCATAGGCTTGGTAAAGGATCAAACCTCCACCGCTAGGTGCAAGTATTACTCATTACTATCTAAGAGGTCTTTTTAAAGGGTTGTGGGGTGTAGGTGTAAGATAACATATAATGAAAACGAAAACAGATGGGATACATTTGGGTGGTGACTTTGGGTGAATTTGGGGAGGAAGGGTTAGCTAATTACTTACACGAATACATGCTGGGTTGGTTGCTAAGCCAAGACTCGAACAAAAATATACAACCTCTACACAACTCTACACCAATCTCTTTCTTTTTCTTTTCTTAATTTTTTTAAATAACATAATACAACATGAGGGTTTATAACACGTACCCCTACACTTGAGCTTTTACATGCTTGATATTTACAATCTAACTAATGACCCGAATTGAGGTTGATCAAAATAACATGGAGATCATTTGACAAACATATGGGGGTATTGACTTGACTTTTCTTCCCCATTCTTCCACGAAATATAAATACTACCATGAATCCCAATCGTCCCAAAACTGTATTTACAAGGATAAGGACTTATCAATTGTGTACTCAATAATTAACTTGGGTTATAACACAATAATGTACTAAAAGCGAGTACATATAAGGTAGGCTAAGGCTTTTTGGGTGTAACAATTGGTTTAAGGGTGACAATGATCTTCATTAATAGTCCACTTTGACAAGGAAAATTATGAGAACCGTGAAAAGGATAGGCTCAGAGGGTTGTACTAGGGTATCCTGCACTAAAGGTGAGTGCATGGCAAGGGTGTGGGATAGTTATATGATCGGTGTGACCATCATAACAATTACAGGTTTAAAACATGGGTTAATCTAATGCTCCTTATCATGCAATTCCTTAATACTTAATATGCGGTTTTTTTTCCCCCCCATTTTCGGTGATGCATCACAAAAACAAGTTCTAGAATTTAATATGCTACCAGTACACTCTCATAATCATAAAGTAACGATACCAATGTTCCAGAAAAGGCAACAAAACCACGCATACACATCCGTAACGACGGAATAGACACACATGATTGCTCACTCCTTAACTCGAACAAGCTAAAGGTATAATATCTAAAGGCGAACCTCACATTGTAGGGTTGGAATTTTGAGGGTTTTTGTGCTATTCATTATAATTCCTATCCATGGACGCTAGTTAATTCTCGGTTTTCGTTGGTTTGTGTCGTAAAATCAAAATTAAATTTTGGTAAATAATCACCCTTTTGATGGATGTTTCGATATACTTACCTCTTTTTAAGACAAGTGTGCAAATGACAAAATGAAATAATAGTTCTAAAGGCTTATTTTCCCCTACATTAAATTGAACATTGTCCCTCAAATGTTCTCTTTAGAAGTACTCGTTTATTAAAACAGATATAAGGGAAAAAGTAAAAAGAAGGGAAAGAAGAAACTAGCACTCCCCTGGTTTACTCAAATTATAGAGAAGAATACATGGGCCGATAACTGGTTAAATTGTCCTTCGAGAATCATCCAATGAAACTTCCTAAGAACTTTCAAGCTTCTTCTCATCAAATATAACCTGTAATCAAAGACAAAAGACAACTATACCAAGCATAAAATGTGCGATTTACCAATATACTATATGAATTTAGGGTTCGAGTCGATAGATAGGATGAAAGAATTGTTAAACTCATTAGGTTTTGC
Source organism: Tanacetum coccineum (assembly GCA_026074375.1). Lineage (NCBI taxonomy): Eukaryota > Viridiplantae > Streptophyta > Magnoliopsida > Asterales > Asteraceae > Tanacetum > Tanacetum coccineum. The sequence goes on from BQNB010069010.1 coordinate 24,271, forward strand.
AGGTTTATAACAGAAGAATACATATATTAAATGTTGTGCAAGTTTTATTTTCAAAAATGATTAAAAACTTTAAGTTTTCTGAACCTGGGCGTTTGACGCCGTCAGGGTTGTGACCCCGTCACAGGTGTCGTGGTGACGGCGTCGCGTGTTAATCATGACGCCGTCTCCACAGTCTGTGAAAATGATTTTTTTTGTTTTTAATGAAAAATTTCCTGCACTTGATTCCACAAGTTAATTCCTGTATAAATGGTTGTACAAAACCTGAGAATTTTTTTTTTTTTTTTTTTTTAACAATTCAATCATTTGACTCGAAATGAGCGATTAATCTAAACAATTCATTTAACATGTTTGAATTTTGTTCAAAAGCCGAATGAATTCCCCTACACTTATTGTTTGCAAAATACCTTTGATTGAAATTAAGACGAGGTTAAAGACAAACAAAGCATGATTACAAGATAGTTCAATCATAATAAAACAAATGGTAAAGACTTAAAACATACATGACACTCCTAATTTACGGGAAAAGTAAATTAGGTTGCCTCCCAAGAAGCGCTTGTTTTTGTTCGAGTTACGAGCCTGACTCTACCTTATTTAACAGAATAAAAGGGAAGGTTCCCCTACACTTGAGTTCAAGTGTGGGTGATAGTAATGGTACACACCATGGTGGCAAGAAGGAGCCATATGTTAAAAAAGTATTTGTTGAATTTTGTGCTCCAACCGGTGTGTTTCTTTCATCCTAACATTCTCTACTTCTTTTGGTCTAACGTGTGAATTAAGTCCTCTTCCTAGAAAATAAACTTCCTTAGACTCTAATTCCTAATCATTTTCTATCATTCCCAATTTTGAAAAATTAACACCTAAGGATCCACTAAGTCCTAATAAACCCGGTTTAAATCCATAATGTTTCTTAGGGTCACCAATGCATGGGTGATAATGGCAATACGTATCCTTAGGGTGGAAAGATGCCACGTGAGGTGAAGGCGGTGTGATATTGGTCAAATGATCTACTTCCTTCATCCTAAAACTATCCGGACTATGTGGTTTAATGGGTGGTTTGAGGCCTATTACGTCTCCTAGACTTACATCTAAGGATGGACTATTGAGTAAAGGTTGAGGCTCCTGTCCATGAAAACTAGGAACTTCCCTAGAACTAAGAGGAGTGTTGTGATTACAATTCAAGCCTACTTCCTCTAGTTTTGTTTTGTTCAAAGGTTCTACCTCTATTGGGGTTCCTATAGTTTCATCTACTTCTTCCGGGTGAGTCACAGGCGGTGTGGCTTCCTCAAATGATGGTGGGACTTATGGGGTATTTTGTGGGTTCAGATTTTCTACTTTGTCCCATGCTATATTCCTATGCATCTCAACCCAAACATTTTTATTTCCAAATAATCTTTTTACATGAACCTTTAAATTTTCTATTTCATGTTCAGAAATAATGTTTGGTGGGTTGTCCCATTCTTTTTGGCCCTGGGCAAAGTTTTCAATGGTTTCCCATGCCTCTTCACCACTTAACTCCCTAAGGTTCCCGTCTGCTGCAAAGTTAAGGTCCATTTGGGTATATTGGTCGACGTGATGATAAAAGAATTAAGCAAGGGACCATAAATCTAGGCCATGATGAGGGACTCTTTGGATTAAGTTTTTGAAACGAGTCCACGCATCGTAGATAGGTTCATCTAGATGTTGTTGAAAACTCCAAGGTTGTGATGTTTTGGAATGGGAAGTTGTGTTTTGTAGAGGGTTTTGAAAGGGTAAGGTAAGTGGTCTTTCATACATCATGATGGTGAATGAAAGGGTTACAAACAAAAGGCATAAAGAAAAGATAGAATACGAGAAAGCTAACTGACAAGAAATTAAATCTTACTTGAAATGATTTAAGCAAGTAGAACTAAGCTAAACTATGATCAATACCTAACTATTCCCCAGGCGGCGGCGCCAAAAACTTTATGTGCGGTCGTCGTATGACTTTTCACGACGAAGTTTTTACTAACTCCATAGGACTCAGTGTAGTGTTAGTATAGGTAAGACTCTGGGGTTGTTTATCGTTCACTCGAGGAATAGGTTGGGAAGGCTTGATCACGGTCTAACAGAACTCTAAGGGTTGAGGGAAGATTCTTTTTGTAATTTTGTATTTTATAGAAAGTATGTAAATCATATAATTGAAGGGAGGTTTGGTTTTAGCTATTTAAACTAAATGTATTCTACGCTAATGGTGATAACAATAAGATAAAAGATTGTGTTTATTTAATCATGTATTACTCCCTAGATTGCTTCTCCTAGTGTTGTTGCCTTGTCACACTTGTGATGATCTGTGTAACTATTTCCTAAAGCATGGACGAATTACACGAACCCGCCGGCTACTTAATATGCCGCTAGAGCAAGGCACATGCAAGGTAGTATGAAGACTATTACTCGGCCCCTAGGAGTACACTAAGTGCATGTGAAATATATTAAAAGTGGATCAACCATATTAGGGGGCAAGGTATTGTTACCCGATGGTATCCTTTCTACACAATCACATTTTCCTAAACATATCAACAGCGATGCAGACAAAAGCTGGTTTTCTAAGACCTAACGTGCACATCCATCACAAGAAGCAACACCACTAAGATCTACATTCTAGGTTTCATACAATCATAAATAAACACAATAGGAGGTTTAGCCAAGCATGTTAAAGATAAAGCAAGAACAATAAATCAAACAACACATAGACATATTGAATGATTAAGTAAACCTTACTTGATTAAAACATGAATTGGAAGAAGTATAATAGGGTTTTTAGGCCCTAAAATCGTCTCCTACAGCTGCTAAACGAACTAGGGTTCGTACCCTCTTTTTATTCTAAAGTTACACACTCAAAACCCTAAATTCAGGTTTGTATATATAGGAAAAATGACGCGACGGCGTCGCGTTTTAGTCGTGACGCCGTCGTAAGAAGAATCTTCTAGATTTGCGTTTGAGTCGGTGCGGGCTGACGCCGTCATGAAATGATGTGACGCCGTCACTTGATGAGTTGTGACGGCGTCGTGTATAGCTTGTGACGCCGTCTCCAGGCTCTGTGAGCACAAATCTTCAAGAGTCTTGGTGTTGGTTCGTAATCTCGTCTGTTTCTTCTCCAAATGAGCCCAAGTCACGTGTAATTCATCCAAATGTCTTCCAAATGAGAAATACCTGAAAAGGAACGATTAAGTACCTATTTTGGGCATAAACATACGATTTTGAGGGTTAAACGACCCCAAAAAAGTGTATAAAATGACACCTCATCTCCCCTCGAAGATCGTATCATATCAATTTCATTATCACCATTGTCTTTATCCAATTTTTGATCATCGAGATAAATTATGTTGAAGGGGAATAGATCATTAAAGTACAAAATGTTTTGTTCCACTTCATCATATTCGGACAATGATGTTTCATCTTTCAAATCAAACTCATCGATATGTTGAGGGCATAAAGTGGGTTGAATTGAGAAATCTGGTTTAGATGTTAGAGCATCATTGTAAACAATGGCTGGAAATTCATTCTCAAAATCTTTAAAGAAGTCTAAATCATCAATACAACTGACCGAAGGCTCGGGTGATGGAAACAAAGGCATATTGACTTTTTCATTATCGTTTTCCGAATCCGTTTTCAAATCATAAGTAGAAATTATTTTATAAGAAAATGAGTTTTTGTCAAAAACTACCGTGTAATCTTCATCGTCGAATTTGTCAAATGATATTTGAAAGTCAATTTCATTGTTGTTAAGAGAACTTACCGTGGGTTCACAAGAGAGTGTTTCATTTGATGACAAATTATCACTGAAGACTATATCTAGGAATTCAGTTTCAACGGATATGAGGTCGTGAAGCTCTTCATCATACCAGATCTTACCATACTTAGTAGTTTCCCAGTTAAACACTTTCCCACGTTTTTGAGCTTTTTCTTCCTCGAGCCTGATGTATTCCTCCATAGTAATGTTCGGGTCGTCCATCCTGTAATAAACTTACTAGGGCAGAAAATTGTCAAATAACTTTATACGTCGTATTCAGTAAACTAAATACGTCGTGTTACATAAACACAATTAGCAAACAGACATGAATATAAACTTAATTTAATCTACATATGTTCTCTTTCAGTTAATTCAAACTTGGCCCGTCTTTCATACAGTCCAACTTGTTCCTTATATGGCAAGTTCAACGGTCAATGATGCATTAACTAGTTTGTTTAGCTCATTCACAGAAACACTCTGGGCTGTCTGTTCATGCATTTCATTAATTATCATCATATAAGCATCATTTGGCACAGAAGATACATTACTTTGTACAACTGGCTCTGCGTTGTACTTCACATACTGATCATACAGAATCATATTGCTATCACTCATATAATCAGTATTTGAGTCAACAACGCAGTTTGGTTGTACATCGTGATGCATCTCATGTGCATCATGATGCTCACAAACAGCATCCTGATAGTTATCATATTCTTGTACCTTAGATAGAATGTTTGAATCATATGACGGACCGGCTTCATCATAAACTGGATCTGCTGATGACAGATTTGCCATGAACATGGTCTGTGAAGTAGGAGCCTCGTCAACATCCGAATCAAAAGCATCATATTCATTAGCTTGAAATACATTATCCACATTAAGTGCCAGATCTTGAACTGGTGACTCATCCAAATCCTCATCAACGGCAGCATCATGACCACCTGCAAGAAATATCAATTGCTCTTTATCCAAAACCACACCATTTTCCTGAGCTTGCATCAGAAACATCTTGTCTTTGAAGTAATCTAAATTCTGTGGTCGCATGGGTTGAGTACAGTTCCTTGCAATGTGTCCTATAACATTGCAGTTATAATACTTAATCTGTCTGGCTTGACCAAGATTTGCATTCCCAAATCTGTTTTGAACCCCTCCATTACCAGCTGCACCTGCGCCCCTTGGATTGTTCCCCTGACCTCTGTTCTGTCGACCCTAAACATTCTGAACAATAACCCTGCCGTCTTGAACTGTGGCTTGGTTCCTTGTATTTGAAGAGGTTCTAAGTTGATTGTTAGTTTACGGGAGGTATGTTTTATATGATTGGGTGAGTAGGGCAAGTGTGTTGGTTAAGTTCTTAATCAAATTGTCCGTTAGAGAGAGTCCTGAATCAAGTTGTGTGTTATCAGAAAAATGTGGTTGATAGGTAACTGGTGGAACATGTGTGGATGATGGAGTGGTAGATGATTGTGAGGAGTACTGCTAAGGTGAAACATTAGACATCAAGGTGAGAGGATCAACTGTGTGTTGAGTGAATCATTCTAAATCATTTTGTTCTCATTGGCATGTGCCTCGTGTTGCTTTAAATAAGCATACATCAGTTCATATTTTGATTCCTTCAATCCTCTATTTAGTTTCACTGCTGTTATGAATCTACCCCATTCAGGCAACATATTATTGATAAGCTTTGAATTCAACTGCATTCTGGGCATGGTCATCTTGATGTTTCTCATGTCGTTGATGAGCTTGGTAAACCTGACATAGTAATCGTGAATGGTTTCTCCTTTGTTCTGACAGAAGTGTTCAAAATCATCGTACATTTGTGATTTACGGTCTTCTTTTGTTAATTCAGAACCATCAAGGAGCATCTTCACATTATCCCAAATGTCTTTTGCATCAGTGTAATGATTAATAAGTGTGTAGATGTCTTTTGGTAACCCTTGAAGTAGGATATTTGTTGCCCGAATGTCAGCATTGTACCTATCCTTATCATCAGGTGAAAGGTCAGAATAGACTCGAGCTCGTTTTGGACCTAGATGAAGGGCACCTTCATTCCCTTCAACAAGTGTTTCCCGAAATGTTCCCATCTAAAAAGGTCCTTCATCAATTGATGTAACACCCCCAAAATCACAACAACGTAGTGGAATACCACTTGGGGTGCTACTTCATAGTTCATACACACAAGTTACGGAAAATGACCTCAAAAGAGACGTTTATAAAATGTCACACTCGATTTAAATAAATCAGAGTAAATTCAGGCCCCAATAATTTATTTTTAACAAAAGTTACAAGAGTTTAAACATGTCTCATTTGTAAATTTAAAGAAAATGGTTGTCGAATGTGAAGAAGACCGAGTCTTTAAAGTTTTGATATCTACGCATCCAAATGCTCCCAATGCTCAGCTAGCAATATAATAACCTGAGAAAATACATGCAAAAACATCAACAATAATGTTGGTGAATTCATAGGTTTAAGTAAAAACAACATTGAAATAATTCAAGTAAATATTTTAGTAAGAAAAGCAGCGCTACAACATTTCAAAGTGATTCAATAAATAAAGTAATGTTTAGTAGTGGACCACAAGGTTTAAGATCAGCCAGCGACAGTATTTCAAAGTATAATTCAACATTACCGCATTGAGCTCATGACACCGAAACCTTGACAATAACGCATATCAAATGCAAATACAGTTGCCCCAGTACTAGGTATTATTGCCTCATACCTACGATTCTCAATACAAATCGCCCGTTAAAAAGGTGCTCGAAAGAATTCGATTCAGACCTCGGACGGGGTTGTCAAACCCAATAGATCTATTAAATGTACTAGCGTTCACCCCTACAGGGCAATTAACGGTTCATGAAATTAGGGACTTTGGCAATAGCGACTCATGCAGATAATTTCATAATCGGGTCAGGCATACCCTTCAAGCACTTGTGTTCCATTAGTAAAACAAATAATGTGTCCAAAACTCACGGTTTCATAAATAGATAATCAATGTTCTCAAATCATGTAGTAAGCAAATCAAGCTTTAATAAATTCAGTAGTAAACAACCATGTATTAGAAATCATGTGGTAAGCAAGTAAAAGCTTTAGTAAAAACATTCATGTAACGCTCATGTAGTAGAAATCAATAAGTTTATTGGTGAAACGAGCATGTATTCTCACCCCGAAAATAGTTATGAAAACCATTAAAAAGGAAAATGTGGGGCTATGAACTCACCTTAGGTAGTAATATCAGATAAGAGGTTCAACTACGAGCGAACAATGACGATTACGCCTTAACCACGACCTATAATATAGTGGTCCGTGATTAGAAGAAATAAAGATCGAGAGGAAAATGCATAAATTGCATAGGTATGTCCGTGATTAGAACAATGACGATTACGCCTTAACCACGACTTATGGTTCGGCGGTTTATAATTTCCTTATTCAAATGAAGAAGTGTCCCAATTCATTTCAATAAGATGATTATAAATCATCCTATTTAAGTATGTCCGTCACAAAACACAATAATAACAAGGTCAAGTTCTACCTTAAATAAAAGGATGTCTAATTAACATCATGATTTTTCAAAATCATAATAAGAAGTAACGAGAATAATAGTAAGACATTAGTCAATCGCATTCCCAAAGGTAAGTGCCAAAGGATGACACGATCCGAGATGACAAGTTAAAGTCGTACTCCCACCAACTGGAAGACTTCAAAACAATGGATTACAAACACAAC
>BQNB010069011.1:0-33645 GCA_026074375.1 Tanacetum coccineum
AGTAGAGTACTAGTATATAAAGAGCCGCCAAGCAGTAAGTGGGTAAATTCTCGATGAGCTAGGGTTTAATAAGATCACCATTATTAATCTCCTAAGATAGATTATAATCAGCAAATAGGATGCTTTATGCTGATGCGTTTAATTATGATAGAATTCTGCGTGTCTATGTTTTAGGACGAAGTACCGCCTAAATCTTGGAATGATATGCCGCCTCGAGATAATCACTCATTGCACTAAAATAAACAAACCTGCGTTTTAATCGGATTAAACTTAATATATCGATTGCTTAATTTATCGTTGGTTGTTGATTATGTTTATCAATTCATACTTGTTTATGTGCTTAAGTATGCAACCCATCATTCAACTGGATCTAGTAATGCAAAATATCTCGCTAGCTAGATTCCGGGATGGCTCTCCATATCCACAATTTATATATCTAGAGTAATATGATCACAAATATTTACCTATCTTTACGATTGGTTTATGTGAACAAGTTGGACTAGCAGGTGACCTGGGATTAACAAATAACGTACTGATTCCTTTGGTAAAGACTCGGACAGTAGAGTACTAGTATATAAAGAGCCGCCAAGCAGTAAGTGGGTAAAGTCTCGATGAGCTAGGGTTTAATAAGATCACCATTATTAATCTCCTAAGATAGATTATAATCAGCAAATAGGATGCTTTATGCTGATGCGTTTAATTATGACAGAATTCTGCGTGTCTATGTTTTAGGACGAAGTACCGCCTAAATCTTGGAATGGTATGCCGCCTCGAGATAATCACTCATTGTACTAAAATAAACAAACATGCGTTTTAATCGGATTAAACATGGTTAATATAGTTTTCTTATAATTGGCTAGACTTCTATTCTATCTTTTGATTATCTGCTTGCGTGTGTTATCGTGTTTTAAATTGATGCAAGTCACCACCAAACATGTGCCAGTCTCTCAGACTGAAAACCCCCCTTTATCCATTAGAACTAGGTTTAACATATATTAGAATTAACATAGTTTAAATTGACTTAATTTAGTTAACCAAAATATTAATAGAACTATAAGATTACCACTTTCCCTCTTAGTGATCGACACCCTACTTACCAACGAAACTACATCTGATCGGGTACACTGCCCGTTAAAGTGTTGTTTCTATGTAAAGTCGGAAAAATATAAATGTAAAACTTGATAACTAAAATAACAACCTACACGACGACACATCACTACACTACAACGGTTAGGTGCTCTGCCTAGGGAGTTGTAAAACTTCTTGTGAGTCCACAACACCCGCATCAAGTTTTTGGCGCCGCTACGTGGGGAATAGTTAGGTTTCGATCATTGTTTAACTTAGGTCTACTCACTTGAATCCTTTCAAGTGAGATTTTATTTTCAGTAAATTAGCTTTCTTGTAGTCTATCTTTTCTTTGTATTATTTGTTTCGTACTCCCCCGCCATGACACGTAGTACCGTTAAGAAATTAACAGAACCCTTCAACGAACCCGAAAGAGAAATTCAAAGGCGCAAGAGGGCCGCCTGGCAGCAGCAACAAAAAGAATCTCTAGCCATATCTGGAAGAAACCTTTTCGACGATGAAGCGTCCTCTTTCAAAAATACTAGGGCTAATCAATCAACCCCGCGCAAAACCTTACGGGAACACTCTCTTCCCAACTCTGCCAGTTTCCAAAACCCTATCATCCTCCCCGCTGAACGAACAGGAAAAATCATTAACTCACGCGACATCTTGCTAATTCAAGGAACATGCACGTTTCAAGGATTAAAGAGCGAAAATCCTATCCACCATATCAAGCACTACTTGAATATCGTAGATAACATACAAGCTGACGGGGCTACGAGGAACACATCCAGACTACGTTTCTTTCATTTCTCCCTCAAAGGAAAAGCGAAATAATGGCTTGATAAAACACCTCCCGCCCAAATCACGACATAGGATCAGCTTGTGTCACGATTCCTCGATCACTTCTTTCCAGCAGGCCGCACCTCGTTCCTTCGAGATAAGATCCTTTGATTCCAACAAGGGACTAATGAACCCATCAAAAGCACTTGGATCCGTTTCCAGGACTTAATCCGACAAGTCCCTCATCATGGAATACAAAAATGACTTCTAGTGCAGATCTTTCACGATAACATATATCCGGAGGACCGTGGAAAGCTAGACCAATTCGCTCACTTTCGTTTTAGCTCGCTCACTGAAGATGAAGGTTAGAATCAAATAGAAGAATACGTCAAGTACCAAGACGACTTATGGGATGACCCATCACCGTCCATAAACATCTCCTCAATTTCAGAGGTAGTAAAACCTACATTCAAGGGACGTCTGAAAAGGGCCTACAAACAAATCTTTTACCTTGAAACACCCATACATGAAAAAGGCCTAAAGAACCCTTATCTCATCAGCGACATCTGCGGGGGAGCTCATGAAGCCGATGAATGTGACCAAAATAACCCAACTGAGCAAGTGTGCTTATCTGGAGGAGACATCTATGATGATCCTTCCTAGTTGAGATTTTATCAGAACGACGACATCCCGTCATGGGGGAACAGTTAACGAAACGAAGAAGGAGAAGGTGGTCCTAAGTGGGTCGTCAGAAGCAAGTTTAAGGATGAGCTTTCTAACTTCATGCTCGAAAATAAATTCCACACGAAAGGGATAGGAGAAATGCTTGACCAACATCATAAGGGAATACATGAACAATTTTCCCAAATCCTCACTACGGTCGGGAAAAACAGATGCCTTGAACCAGAAGCAATGACTTTCGCTATAACAACTAGATCTCGAACTAGCACCCGTGACCCCCTTTCCTAACTCCATCACAACCAACAACTACCGACCGCACTAGAGGGACGATCGAAAAAGAAGGACCCGAGGGTGAAGAACCCAACATCGTGCAGAATGAGGAAACCCCCCGGTCACCCACCTTCTACCATCCCTCTAAGTTATCTAGTGTGCCTTTTCCCTCCCGATTAAAGAAGCAAAAAAGAATGACGATGATGAATGGCTCTTATCTATCTTTAGACAAATCCATATTAATCTACCATTTTTGGAGGCTATGATCCACATGCCGAAAGGAGCCAAGGTTCTAAAAGACCCTCTTTCGCATAAGGAGAAACTCAAAAAGGCAGCCTCTTCTGTCAAACTTAGTGAAGAATATTCAGCTGTTATCCAGAGAAGCTTGCCTCAAAAGGAAGGAGACCCAGGGAGTTTCACACTACCATGTCTTATCGGACCTTTGGTAGTAAAAAATGCTCTGGCCGATTTAAGGGCAAGTATCAACCTTATGCCGCATTCTCTCTTTCGGCGATTGGGCATTTCTGAACTAAAACCAACCAGGATGAGTATTCAGTTGGCTAATCGATCAGTTAAATATCCCATCGGGGTCTGTGAAAATATTTTAGTAAAGGTAAACAAGTTCATCTTTCTGGTCGATTTTGTAGTTTTGGAAACAAACGAAGACGAATTAGTTTTGATCATCTTGGGACGGCTCTTCCTCGCCACCGCTCGAGCTGTAATTGATGTTCACGAAGGGAAGCTAAGTCTGAGAGTTGGAAATGAAAACGTCACTTTCTACATTAGGAAATCTATGAAATCCAAGTACTCCCTTAACGACTATCTGTACTGCACCGATAACACCAAGAAACTCGTCCGAGAACAATGGGTAGACACAATCGACCACGACAGAAAATCGGTAGAACAGAAGAAGAAGGAGGTTCAAACGAAGTACACGCAGTTTCCTTCTACCCTAAACCAGAACCAGTCGATCCACTTGAATGGAAGGCTCCAGACTATTGATTAAAACCTTCAAGAATCAAACCACCTAAATTAGAACTGAAAAAGCTGCCCGAACACCTCGAATATGCCTTCCTACAAGAGAATAACCAACTCCTAGTGGTTATTTATTCTGCATTATCTGCTACCGAGAAGACCAGGCTCCTTGAAGTTCTAAAAAACCATAAAGGAGCCATCGCCTGGAGCATTGCGGACATAAAAGGGAATGACTCTTCCTTCTGTACACACAAAATCCTTATGGAAGACGAGTTCAAACCGAGTGTCCAGCCTCAAAGATGCGTGAACCCAAACATTAAGGAGGTGGTAAAGAAGGAAGTAATAAAATTCCTTGACACTGGATTAATCTACCTAATTTCGACTAGCCTTGGGGTCAGCCGCCGTTTTGGTTGTCCAAAGAAGGAGGGATCCACCTTAATCACCTCAACACTAATCGTGGGACTTTTTGCTTGTTTTTGTATTTTTGAATTTTTCCTATTTTTGTTCTTTATATCGTTTATTGATTTTTCTGTTTATTGCTCATATCATTTGACAGTAGTCAGGAATGAGAAAAATGAGCTCATACCTCAAAGAACAGTTACTAGGAGGCGTGTGTTTATTGACTATCACAAGCTAAATAACATAACTCAGTAAAACCACTTTCCCCTGGCCTTCATCGACTAGATGCTGGAAAGACTAGCTGGACACGAGTATTATTGTTTTCTGGATGGGTTCTCAGGGTACTTCCAAATTCCTATTGCCCTGAAAGATCAAGAGAAAACTACGTTTACCTACCCATATGGCACCTTCGCGTACAAACAAATGCCATTCAGATTATGTAACGCCCCAGCCACTTTTTAGCGTTGCATGACAGCCATATTTCATGAACTAATCTAGGATAACATGGAGGTATTCATGGATGACTTTTTCATTTTTGGTAGTTCCTTCGACCATTGTCTTAAAAACCTCGAGAAGATGCTAAAGAGATGCGAAGGGACCAACCTTGTATTGAACCGGCAGAAATACCACTTCATGGTAAAGGAAGGAATCGTTCTCGGTCATAAGGTCTCAGGGTCGGGAATTGAGGTGGATAAAGCAAAACTTGAATCAATCTCTAAATTACCATATCCCACAAACGTGAAAGCCATTCGAAGCTTCCTGGGGCATGCATGCTTTTACAAAAGGTTTATAAAGGATTTCTTACAAGTCGCACGCCCAATGACCCTGCTCCTCGTAAAATACGCCCCCTTCAATTTCTCTAAAGAATGTAAACAAGCCTTCTATAAGCTAAAACAAGAATTAACAGGAGCCCCCATTATGATTAAACCGGATTGGTCGTTACCATTTGAGATCATGTGCAACGAAAGTGACTACGCTGTCAAAGTAGTACTAGGGCAAAGGAAAGACAACCACTTTCAGCCTAGACATTATGCCAGCAAAACGATAAACGAGGCACAGGAGAACTACACAACAACCAAAAAAGAGCTTTTGGTCGTTGTCTTCGCGTTCGACAAGTTTTAGCAGTATTTGGTCCTATCTAAAATTATCATTTTCACAGATCACTATGCCTTACGATATCTCTTCGCAAAGCAAGATGCAAAGCCATGACTAATAAGGTGCATCTTGCTACTATAGGAATTTGATATCGAAATCCATTATAAAAAGGGCGTCGAGAACCTCATAGCCGATCACCTCTCCCGACTTGAAAACCCTGACCTTAGAAACTGACCAAAGCAGAGATTAGAGACTTATTTCCTGAAGAGCAACTAATGACTATCTCTAATAAAGGGAAAGAACCTTGGTATGCTAACTGCGCTAATTACCTGGCCAAATGAATACTACCTTTCTGTTCTACCCGTTAGGAAAAGAAAAAGTTCTTCAACGATCTAAGGCATTACTTCTGGGATGAGCCATTCCTATTCAAACAATGTGCAAATCAAATCGTATGAAGATGTATCGCTGGAAATGAAGTAGCCCAAATCCTTTGGCAATGTCGTAGTGGTCCATCAGAAGGGCATCATGGTATTGCCACAACTGCAAGGAAAGTCTTTGAACCCGAATTATACTGGCCTAATTTTTTCTGGGATGCACGCAAATTAGTCTGATCTTATGATGCATGTCAACGAGCCAACAATATTTCTTTAAGAAACGAGACACCCCAAAAGTACATCCAGGTTTCCAAAATATTCGACATTTGGGAGATAGACTTCATGGGGTCGTTTCCCTCTTAAACGATTATTCACTAGATCTGGAATACCAAAAGCCCTGATAAGTGACAGTGGCACCCATTTCTGCAACTACCAAATGGAACGAGCAATGAAAAGGTATAGAGTGGTTCATCGATTCTCCACTACGTATCATCCGCAAACAAACGGACAAGTCAAAAATAAACTAGAGCAATTAAGCGTATTCTCGAAAAAACCATTGGGAACAATAGGAAAGAATGGTCTCACAAGTTTGAAGATCCATTGTGGGCCTTCTGAACCACGTTTAATACTCCCTTAGGAACGACCCCATTCAGGATAATCTATGGCAAGGCATGCCATCTCCCTATCGAACTCGAGCATAAGGCCTACTGGGCCATTAAGGTCTGTAACATGGATTTAGCAAAGGCTGGAGCCAACAGGTTTTTGCAGATCAATAAGCTGGACGATTTAAGGCTTGATTCCTATGAATCCTCCATCTCTTATAAGGAGAGAACAAAGAGGTGGCATGATAAACGAATAAAAACGCCAACCAAATATGAAAAAGGAGATAAGTTGCTTCTCTTTAATTTGCGGCTGAGATTATTCCCAAGAAAGCTTAAATCAAGATGGTATAGACCGTTTTCAGTAAGCAAAGACATGAAGAATGGAGCCATCAAACTTCATGATGAGGATGGAAATTAATTCATTGTGAATAAACAACATGTGAAACCATATAAAAAAGACGCACTAATTGTTGATAAAGATGACGATATCACACTTGTAGATCAATGAGAAGTCACGTAAGGACGTGTGACTCAGAGTCTAGCTACAAGACTCATTAAATAGAGAAAAGTACTTTTTGGGAGGCAACCCAATATTTAATTTCCTACATTTAGGAGTGTCTTGTGTTTTAACTCTTTATTGTTTATTCTTATATGTTTGAATCATTTGTGATCATGCTTTGCTTTGTTTTTAACTTCGTCTTGATTGCAATCAAAGGTATTTTGCATCAAATAAGTGTAGGGGAAAATATCCGGTTTATAAGAACCATTTCAAACATATAAAATAAATTGTTTAGACTAATTCATGTTAGTTTCGAGTCATATGATTGTCATGATTAATCTCAGGTTTTATGCAGTATTTTACATAAGGAATATCTAATAGAATTGCGTGCAGGAAATTTTTCAAGAAAAACGAATGTTAAATTTTCACAGTGGCTGGAGACGGCGTCAGGAATTTTTCCTGACGGTTTCGCGCCTCCAGTTTTGTGAAAATTCAAAAAATTTCTAATATTTTCGAAAAATGATTTGTACAATATCCAAAATTTGTAATTTTCTTATAAACCTACAGAAACCTTGATTATATCATCACATTCATCCTAACTTTACTGCTTTTATAGAGTCAACCCTAAAAGTTTCATTGTATATATCATTATCCTGTCGATTTAACGCCAGGTGTAGTTGTCTTTGTCTTCGATTTACAGGTTATATTTGATGAGAATAAACCAGAAGTTCTTAGGAAGTTTCAGGAGGACGATTCTTGGAGGACGATTTAACCAGTTATCGCATGTTTCTTCTCCATTATTAAGGAAACCAGGGGAGTACTAGTTTCTTTTACTTGTTTTCTTTTCCCTTTATTCATTTTACGGGTACTTTTAAGAACATTGAGGACGATGTTCAACTTAAGTGTAGGGGGAAATAAGCCTTAGAAACTATTCCTTCAATCGCCATTTGCTTTGTCCTTAAAATGATGAGTAATATATCGAAACATAGCATAGACGGTAATTTTAACCAAAATTTTTAAAAAAAATTATGACACATACCGACGAAAGCCGAGTATTATTAGCGTCTCACGGATAGAAATTTATATGACTAGCACAAAAACACTCAAAATTCCACCCCAAAAATGTGAGGTTCGCCTTTAGATCTATAGGAATTCATGTATCCATTTTTGATACCCAAGATAATTTTACCATTAGCTTGTTCGAGTTAAGGAGTGAGCATTCATGTATATCGATTCCATCGTTATGGATGTGTATATGTGATTTTGTCACCTTTTTTGGAGCATTGATATCAGTTTAAAATTATATGAGTGTACTAGTAGTGTATTAAAATTCTAGAACTTGTTTTTGTGATGCATCCTGAGACCGCATAGTAAGAATTAGGATTTGCTAAATGATAAGAGGCACTAGGATAACCCATGTTTTGAACCTGTATTTGTTATGATGGTCACCTCGATCATATAACTATCCCGCACCCTTGCCATACACTCATTTTTAGTGCATGATACCCCTAGTACATCCCTCCAAGCCTATCCTTTTCACAATTCTTGTAATTTTCTAGTGGATTTTAGATTTTTAATGAAGAGCATTGTCACCCTTGAACCAATTATTACACCCAAATCGCCTTAGCCTACCTTATATGTACTCGCTTTTAGTACATTATTATAAACCCAGATAATTATTGTAGGAGTACATAGTTGCTAAGTCAAGTTATTTATCCTTGTAAATACAGTTTTGGGATGATTGGGAATCATGGTACTTTTTATCTTATGAAGAATTAGGGAAGAAGTCACATGTTACCCCCAATAGAGCTCAATATGCTGCATGTTTGTTGATCCTTTCAATTTGGGTCATTAGATTAGTAAATTGTAATGAGTTAGCAAAAACTCAAGTGTAGGGGTGTGTTATAAACCCCAAGTTATGAATCATCTTTTATCATTCAAAAAAAAGAAAAAAAAAGAAAGAGAAAAAAATAGAAAAAGAAAGAGGTTGATGTAGAGTTTGTATGTTTTAGTTCGCTGTCTATCCGTAGAGTAGTCGAGTCCTGGCTTAGCAACACCTTAATATGTATTCTTGTAGTTAGTTAACTTATCACCTCCCATGTATCTACCATCCGTTGCTGTTGCTATTTAACTTACACCTTACACATCACAACCCTTTAAAGCCCTCTTTGATAGTAATTTTTAGTACTTGCGCCTAGTGGTGGAGGTTTGATCCTTTACCAAGCCTATAGTAATTTGTATGCTATGACAGGTAATGAGTGTTAATTTTCTCGTTTCTCATATTGTTATAATTCATTATACACCTTAGAGAAAGAGAGAATCCAAACACTTATGTGAGGTGCTAGTATATGACTTTCGTGCTGTTAATTACAAGGTCTAGAAGGTTGCGTTGTAAACTGCTTTTGAATAGTAGGTTAGATGCCCCCAATATTGATATTATCTAGGTAGAAAAACCCATTTACTTAAGGACAAGTAAATCCTAAGTGTAGGGGTATTTGATGAGGTGTCATTTTATTTGCTTTTTAGGGGTTATTTAACCCCCTAAATCATGCTATTATGCCAAAGTTATGTACTTAAGCATTTTTTTATGTTTTTAGCACTTGGATAGATTTTGGAGAAAATACACGTGACTTGAGCTCAATTGGAGAAGAAATAGACAAGATTACGACGCTACACCAACTCTTTTGAAGGGAATTCCTTAGAGTAGCTGGTGACGGCGTTGCCAAACCTTGCGACGGCGTCGGAGCATACAAGCGACGACATCAAAAACTTAAGACGACGTTAGAACGTAACCACCTCCAAAGAAACCCTATAAGATTTGTCGAAGTGACGGTGTCAGGAATCTTGCAACGCCGTCGCGACTTCTTTTTCTGTATATACCCATAGTTTTTAGGGTTTTTAAGTGTGAAACTTTTAGGAACTGAACCCTAATATTAAAATACATTTTAGCTGCATCTTAGGCTATTATTAGGGTGTTAAAAGCCCTTTGTATCAGCCTTGATTTCATGTTTTAATCAAGTAAGATCTTCTATCTTTTATCATTCAATATGTTTATATGTTGAATGATTAGTTATTGTTCTTCAATTCTTTTTAACATGTTAGGCTATATCCCTTTTGTATTTACTTATGACTGCATGAAACTTAGTTTATAGATCCTTTTAATGTTGCTTCTTATGATAGATGTGCGCGTTAGGCTTTAGAAAAGTAGCCATAAGACATTAAATTGGCATAGACGTCTAGGGAAATGCAAGTGTGTAGATAGGATACCATCGGTAACAGTCTTTATACTATCTTACCCCTAATATGGTTGATCCCTCTTAAGTGTTTTAATTTCATGTGATATACTCTTAAGGTCCTTGTAATAGTCTTTATACTACCTTACTTGTGCGTTTCCTTAACAAAATATTACATAAATGGCGGGTTCATGTAATTAGTTCATGACTTAGGAAATATTTGCACAGATCATCACAAGAGTGACAAAGAAACATAATTAGGAAAAGCAGACTAAGGAATAATGCATGAATAATTAAATACTTTTGTTATCCATATAAGTTATCACCAAAGTAGTTTAGATTTATTTTATTATTAGTTTAATTAATTAAAGCCAAAACCAAACTCTCAACCAATGATATTTACCTTCTTTTATAAAAATATAAAAATACAAAAAGAATCTTCTCTCAACCCCTTAGACCTTTGTTAGATTCTGTTTGAGCCTTCCCAGCCTATTCTTCTAGAGAACGATAACAACCCTCGAGTCTTACCTTACTATACTAAAATGGTTAGGTGTTATGCCTAGGGAGTTGTAAAACTTCTTGTGAGTCCATAACACTCGCATCCAGTTTTTGGCGTCGCTGCGTGGGGAATAGTTAGGTTTTGATCATTGTATAACTTAGGTCTACTCGCTTAAATCCTTTCAAGTGAGATTTTATTTTCAGTAAATTAGCTTTCTTGTAGTCTATCTTTTCTTTGTATCATTTATTTTGTAATCCCCCGCCATGACACGTAGTACCATTAATAATTTAACAGAAACCTTCAACGAACCCGAAAGAGAAATTCGAAGGCGCATGAGGGACGCCTGGCAGCAGCAGCAAAATTAATCTTTAGCCATAGCCGGAAGGAACCTTTTTGACGACGAAGTGTCCTCTTCCAACAATGTTGGGGCTAAGCCATCAACCCCCCTCAAAACCTTATGGGAACACTCTTTTCCTAACTATGCTGGTTTCCAAAAACCTATCATCCTCCCCACTAAACAAACAAGAAAAATCGTTAACTTACGCGACATCTTGCAAATTCAAGGAACATGCACATTTCAAGGATTAAAGATCGAAAATCATATCCACCATATCAAACACTGCTTGAGTATCATGGATAACATACAAGCTGATGGGGCTACAAGGAACACATACAGGCTATGTTTCTTTCATTTCTCCTTCAAAGGAAAAGCAAAAGAATGGCTTGATAAAACACCTCCCGCCCAAATCACGACATGGGATCATCTTGTGTCATAATTACTCTATTACTTCTTTCCAGTAGGTCGCACCTCATTCCTTCAAGATAAGATCCTTCGATTCCAAGAAGGGACCAACGAACCCATCAAAAGCACCTGGATCCGATTCCAAGACTTGATCCGACAAGTCCCTCATCATGGAATACAAAAGTGGCTTCTAGTGCAGATCTTTCACGATAACATATCTTTGGAGGACCGTGGAAAGCTCGACCAATTCGCTCACTTTCGTTTTAGCTCGATCACTGAAGATGAAGGTTGGAATCAAATAAAGGAATACGTCAAGTACCAAGACGACTTATGGGATGACCCATCACCGTCCATAAATATCTCCTCAATTTCAGAGGTAGTAAAACCTACATTCAAAAGACGTCTAAAAAGGGCCTGTAAACAAATCTTTTACTTAGAAACACCCATATACGAAAAAAGGCCTAAATGTAACATTCCATATTTTCAGGTCTTTTACGACGTCATCTATATTACTAATTATTTTTTTTCTCTTTCTCGTACGCGTTTACTTATATTTTTAATAGTTAAGTTAAATCGCATAAGATATAATCAACAATTAGCGTAAACGGACCCAACAAATAAAAGTTTACGTCAAGTAATCATTATATTATTTTTTCAATGCTTAATAATCAAATTTTTATATTTTATTTTATTGGTTGCGTAAAACGTTCACGTTTCACAATAAAATACATTTAGGCATACCCGGAATCAAAAAAAAAATTTAATCTACGCTTTAACAAATACCCATGATTATACCCAATGCCTAAAGTTTTATCAAATATCACCCATATTAACATTGTTAGTCATATTGTGCATAAAATAAATAAGCTAGATCATACACATTATAAGTTTGACCTTTATGATAAAAAAAAAACTACAACTTATATCTTCAATATAATGCAAGATATTTTGCAAGACACCAAAAATAATCTAGTTAAGGCTTCGGTGTCATGAGCTTAGTGCAATAATATAAAGTGTTAGACATGATCCACATGTGTTTCTTTGGTTAACTTAATTGTTTTGGATTCCGGAATTCGTACTTTAGTTCCACCATTACTTCGATCTTGTGGTCCACTACTGAACATTTACTAGACTTATTATTCCTACTTGGATTTCGGGTTGGAATTTCGGAAATAAACACTTTTAAATGTTGTAACGCTACTTTTCTTCTGAAAATTTACTTAAATTATTTCAATACTGCTTTTTACTTAAACCTATGAATTCACCAACATTATTGTTGACGTTTTAGCATGTATTTTCAGGTTACTATTTTGCTAGTGGAGCATTGGGAGATTGAGTCGCTGCGGTTATATATTTTGAAGGCTTAATAACTTGAGTACCTATTTGACAAACGTTTTGACAATGTTTTCTAATACATTATAAATGGAACCTATTTAACTCTGACATTTTAATTAAATTGAAGGTGACGTTTTATTAAACGTCTCTTTTGAGGTCGTTTTTTGTGACTTGTATTTGTTCCTTGAAGTCGCACCCCAATGTTACTATTCCGCTGCCGTTCGATTTTAGGGGTGTGACACTAAAGAACCGTTATCTCATCTGCGACATCTGTTAGGGAGCTCATGAAGCCGCTTAATATGCGACCAAAATAGCCAACTGAGCTAGTTGCTTATCTGGAGGAGACATCTATAATGATCCTTCCCTGTTGAGATTTTATTAGAATGACGACCTCCTGCCATGGGGGAACAGTCAACGAAACAAAGACAGATAAGGTGGTCCTGAGTAGGTCATTAGAAACAAGTTTGAGGATGAGCTTTCTAACTTCATCCAAGAATAATGGGTAGACACAATCGACCACGTTGAAAAATGGGTAGAAGCAGAGGAAGAAGGAGGTTCAAATGAAGTACATGCAGTTTCCTTCTACCCTAAACCAGAACCAGTCGAGTCACTTGAATGGAAGGCTCTGGAAAATCGATTAAAACAATCAAGCATTAAACCACCTAAATTAGAACTAAAAGAGTTGCTCGAACACCTCGAATATGCCTTCCTACAAGAGAATAACCAACTCTCAGTGGTTATCTCTTCTCCATTATCTGCTACCGAGAAGACCAGGCTCCTCAAAGTTCTAAGAAACCATAAAGGAGCCAACGCCTAGAGCATTACAGACATAAAGGGGATCGACTCTTCCTTTTGTACACATAAAATCCTCATAGAATACGAGTTCAAACCGAGTGCCCAGCCTCAATGAAGGGTGAACCCAAAAATTAAGGAGGTGGTAAAGAAGGAAGTAATAAAACTACTTAACGCTGGATTAATCTACCCAATTTATGATAGCCCTTGGGTTAGCCCCGTTCAGGTTTATTCATGGAAGAGAGGGTTAACCGTAGTCAAGAATGAGAAAAACGAGCTCATACCTCAAAGCACAGTTACTGGGTGGCGTGTGTGTATTGACTATCGCAAGCTAAATAACATAACTTAAAAAGACCATTTACCCTGCTTTTCATCGACCAGATGCTGGAAAGATTAGCTGGACACGAGTATTATTGTTTTATGGATGGGTTCTCAGGTAACTTCTAAATTCCTATTGCCCCAGAAGATCAAGAGAAAACTATGTTTACCTGCCCATATGGCACCTTTGCGTACAAACGAATGCCATTCAGATTATGCAACGCTCCAACCATTTTTCAGCGCTGCATGACAGCCATATTTCATGAACTAATCGAGGATAGCATGGAGGTATTCATGGATGACTTTTCCATTTTCAGTAGTCCTTCGACCACTGTCTTAAAAACCTCGAGAAGATGCTAAAGAGATGCGAAGAGACCAATCTTGTATTGAAGTGGGAGAAATGCCACTTCATTGTAAAGGAAGGAATCGTTCTCGGTTATAAGGTCTTCGGGTCGGGAATCAAGGTGGATAAAGCAAAAATTGAATCAATCTCTAAATTACCATATCCTACGAACGTGAAAGCCATTTGAAGCTTCGTGGGGCACGCAAGCTTCTACAGAAGGTTCATAAATTATTTCTTACAAGTTGCACCCCCAATGACCCTGCTCCTCGTTAAAGAAGCCCCCTTCAATTTCTCTGAAGAATGCAAACAAGCCTTCGACAAGCTATAAATCAGAAATAACCACGGGCACCCATCTTGATTAAAATTGAGTGCTCATTGCCATTTGAGATCATATGCGACGCAAGTGACTAGACTGTCGAAGCAGTACTAGGGAAAAGGAAAGACAACCACTTTCAGCCTATACATTACGCCAGCAAAATGATGAACGAGGCACAAGAAACTACACAACAACCGAAAAAGAGCTTTTGGCCGTTGTCTTCACGTTCGACAAGTTACGGCAGTATTTGGTCCTATCCAAAACTATCATTTTTACAAATCACTTTGCCTTACGGTATCTCTTCACAAAGCAAGAGCAAGGGCACGACTGATAAGGTGGATCTTGCTACTCTAGGAATTTAATATCAAAATTCGTGATAAGAAGGGCGTCGAGAACCTCACAGCCGATCACCTCCCCCGACTTGAAAACCCCGACCTTGGAAAGCTGACCAAAGCAGAGATTAGAGACTTATTTCTTGAAGAGCAACTAATGAATATCTCTGATAAAAGGAACGAACCTTGGTATGCTGACTACGCTAATTACCTGGCCAGTCGAGTACTACATTTCCATTTTACCTGGCAGGAAAAGTAAAAGTTCTTCAACGATCTAAGGCATTACTTATGGGACGAGCCCTTCCTATTCAAGCAATGTGCGGATCAAATTGTATGAAGATGTGTCACTAGAAATGAGGCAGCCCAAATCCTTCGATAATGTCATAGCGGTCCATCAGGAAGGCATCATGGTATCACCACAACTGTAAGGAAAGTCTTCGAAGGCGGATTCTAATGGCCTAATATTTTCCGCAATGCATGGAAATTAGTCTGAGCTTGCGACGCAAGTCAACGAGCTAGAAACATCTCTTCAAGAGACAAGACACCCCAAAATACATCCAGGTCTGCGAAATATTTGACGTCTGGGGGATAGACTTCATGAGGCCGTTTCCCTCATCAAATAGAAATAAATACATCCTAGTAGCTATCGATTATCTATCCAAATGGGTAGAGGCTCAAGCCTTTCCCGCCAGTGATGCTCGAACGTAGTGAACTTCCTTAAATGATTATTTACCATATTTAGAATACCAAAAGCCCTGGTAAGTGATAGAGGCACCCACTTCTGCAACTACCAAATAGAACAGGCAATGAAAAGGTATAGGGTGGTTCATTGATTCTCCACTACGTATCATCTACAAACAAACGGACAGGACGAAAATATAAATTGAGCAATTAAGCGTATTCTTGAAAAAACCATTGGGAACAATAGGAAAGAATGGTCTAACAAATTAGATGATGCACTGTGGGCCTTCTGAACCATGTTTAAGACTCCCTTAGGAATGACCCCATTCAGGATAATCTATGGCGAGGCATGCCATCTCCTTGTCAAACTCGAGCATAAGGCCTACTAGGCCATTAAGGCTTGTAACATAGATTTAAAAAAGGCTGAAGCCAACAGGTTTTTGCAGATCAACGAGCTGGTAAGAATAAGGCGTGTTGCCTATGAAATCATCATCTCTTATAAGGAGACAATAATGAGTTGGCACGATAAACGAATAAAAACACCAACCATATATGAAAAGGGCGATAAAGTGCTTCTCTTTAATTCATGTCTAAGATTATTCCCAGGAAAACTTAAATCAAGATGGTATAGGTCGTTTGCCGTAAGTAAAAACATGAAGAATAGAGCAATCGAACTTCATGATGAGGATGGAAATGAATTCATTGTGAATAAACAAAGTGTGAAACCATATCAAAAAGACGCACTAATTGTTGATAAAGATGAAGATATCACACTTGCAGATGAAGGAGAAGTCACATAAGGATGTGTGACTCTGAGTCTACCTACAAGACTCGTTAAATAAAGAAAAACGCTTTTTGGGAGGCAACCCAATATTTAATTTCCCGCATTTAGGAGTGTCTTGTGTTTTAACTCTTTATTGTTTATTCTTATATGTTTGAATCATTTGTGATCATGCTTTGCTTTGTTTTTAACTTCGTCTTAATTGCAATCAAAGGTATTTTGCATCAAATAAGTGTAGGGGAAAATATCTGGTTTATAAGAACCATTTCAAACATATAAAATAAAATTTTTAGATTAATTCATATAAGTTTCGAGTCATATGATCGTAATGATTAATCTCAGGTTTTATGAAGTATTTTTTTAATAAGGAATAACTAATAGAATTGCGTGCAGTAAATTTTTCAAGAAAAATAAATGTTAAATTTTCACAGTGGCTGGAGACAGCGTCAGGAATTTTTCCTGACGGCGTCGCGCCTCCAGTGTTGTGAAAATTTGAAAATTTTCTAATATTTTTAGAAAATGATTTGTACAATATCAAAATTTGTAATTTTCTTATAAACAAGCAGAAACCTTGATTATATCATCACATTCATCCTAACTTTACTGCTTTTATAGAGTAACCTAAAAGTTTTCATTGTTATATCATTATCCACTGGATTTTACGCAGGGTTGTATTGTCTTTGTCTTTGATTTACTGGTTATATTTGCATGAGAGAAAAATGAATGTTCTTAGGAAGTTTCAGGAGGACAATTTTTAAAGGACGATTTAACCAGTTATCACATGTTTCTTCTCTATTATTGAGCAAACCAGGGGAGTACTATTTTCTTTTACTAGTTTTCTTTTCCCTCTATTCATTTTACGAGTACTTTTAAGAACATTGGGGACAATGTTCAACTTAAG
The DNA here is from genome assembly GCA_026074375.1 of Tanacetum coccineum. Taxonomy (NCBI): domain Eukaryota; kingdom Viridiplantae; phylum Streptophyta; class Magnoliopsida; order Asterales; family Asteraceae; genus Tanacetum; species Tanacetum coccineum. The sequence goes on from BQNB010069011.1 coordinate 17,017, forward strand.
TGTAGGGGAAATAAGCCATTGAAAATATTCCTTCAATTACCATTTGCTTTGTCCTAAAAATGATGAGTAATATATCAAAACATAGCATAGACGGTAATTTTAACCAAAATTTAAATTTTTTATGACACATACCGACAAAAACTATTTATTAGAGTCTCACGGATAGAAATTTAGATGACTATCACAAAAACCCTCAAATTCTACCCCAAAAATGTGAGGTTCGCCTTTAAATCTATAGGAATTTGATTATTCATTTTTGATACCCAAGATAATTTTACCTTTAGCTTATTTGAGTTAAGGAGTGAGCATTCATGTATATCTATTCCATCGTTATGGATGTGTATATGTGATTTTGTCGCCTTTTCTGGAGCATTGGTGTCAGTTTAAAATTATATGAGTGTACCGGTAGTGTTTAAAATTTTTAGAACTTGTGTTTATGATGAATCCAAGACTGCATAGTGAGAATTAGTATTTGCTAAATGATAAGAGGCACTAGGATAACCTATATTTTGAACCTGTATTTGTTATGATGGTCACATTGATCATATAACTATCCCACACCCTTGCTATGCACTCATTTTTAGTGCAGTATACCTCTAGTACATCCCTCCGAGCCTATCCTTTTCATAGTTCTTGTAATTTTTTAGTGGATTCTAGATTTTTAATGAAGAGCATTGTCACCCTTGTACTAATTGTTACACCCAACTCGCCTTAGCCTACCTTGTATGTACTCGCTTTAGTACATTATTATAAACCCCAGTTAATTATTGCAGGAGTACATAGTTGCTAAGTCGAGTCATTTATCCTTGTAAATCAGTTTTGGGATGATTAGGAATCATGGTAGTTTTATTAATATGAAGAATTGGAGAAGAAATCACATGTTACCCCCAATAGATCTCAATATGCTCCATGTTTGTTGATCCTTTCAATTTGGGTCATTAGATTAGTAAATTGTAATGAGTTAGCAAAAACTAAAGTGTAGGGGTGTGTTATAAACTCCAACTTATGAATTATCTTTTATCATTCAAAAAAAAAGAAAAAAAAAGAAAGAGAAAAAAATAGAAAAAGAAAGAGGTTGATGTAGAGTTTGTATGTTTTAGTTCGCTGTCGATCCGTAGAGTAGTCGAGTCTTGGCTTAGCAACACCTCAATATGTATTCTTGTAGTTAGTTAACTTATCACCGCCCATGTATCTACCATCCGTTGTTGTTGCTATTTAACTTACACCCTACACATCACAACCCTTTAAAGCCCTCTTTGATAGTAATTTTTAGTACTTGCGCCTAGCGGTGGAGGTTTGATCCTTTACCAAGCCTATGGTAATTTGTATGCTATGACAGGTAATAAGTGTTAATTTTCTCGTTTCTCATATTGTTATAATTCATTATACACCTGAGAGAAAGAGAGAATCCAAACACTTATGTGAGGTGCTAGTATATGACTTTCGTGCTGTTAATTACAAGGTCTAGAAGGTTGCTTCGTAAACTGCTTTTGAATAGTAGGTTAGATGCCCCCAATATTGCTATTATCTAGGTAGAAAAACCCATTTACTTAAGGACAAGTAAATCCTAAGTGTAGGGGTATTTGATGAGGTGTCATTTTATTTGCTTTTTAGGGGTTATTTAACCCCCTAAATCATGCTATTATGCCAAAGTTATGTACTTAAGCATTTGTTTTTACGTTTTTAGCACTTGGATAGATTTTAGAGAAAATACACGTGACTTGAGCTCAATTGGAGAAGAAATAGACAAGATTACGACTCTACACCAACTCTTTTGAAGGGAATTCCTTAGAGTAGCTGGTGACGGCGTTGCCAAACCTTACGACGGCGTCAAAGCATACAAGCAACGACATCAGAAACTTAAGACGACGTTAGAACGTAACCACCTCAAAAGAAACCCTATAAGATTTGTCGAAGTGACGGTGTCAGGAATCTTGCAACGCCGTCGGACGCGACATATCTTCTCATTTTTCTGAATATGACCCATCAGTTTTTCGGGTTCTTTAAGATGTGAAAACTTTTAGAACTGAACCCTGAATATAATTAAGAATACATTATTAGCTGCTGCATCTTAGGCTATTATTAGGGTGTTAAAAGCCCTTTGTATCAGCCTTGATTTCATGTTTTAATCAAGTGAGATCTTCTATCTTTTATCATTCAATATGTTTATGTGTTGAATGATTAGTTATTGTTCTTCAATTCTTTTTAACATGTTAGGTTATATCCCTTTTGTATTTACTTATGACTGCATGAAACTTAGTTTATAGATTCTTTTAATGTTGCTTCTTATGATAGATGTGCGCGTTAGGCTTTAGAAAAGTAGCCATAAGACATTAAATTAGCATAGACATCTAGGGAAATGCAAGTGTGTAGATAAGATACCATCGGTAACAGTCTTCATACTATCTTACCCCTAATATGGTTGATCCCTCGTAAGTGTTTTAATTTCATGTGATATACTCTTAAGGTACTTGTAATAGTCTTCATACTACCTTACTTGTGCGTTTCTTTAACGGAATATTACATAGACGGCGGGTTCATGTAATTCGTTCATGACTTAGGAAATATTTACACAGATCATCACAAGAGTGACAAAGAAACATAATTAGGAAAAGCAAACTAAGGAATAATGCATGAATAATTAAATACTTTTGTTATCCATATAAGTTATCACCAAAGTAGTTTAGATTTATTTTATTATTAGTTTATTTAATTAAAGCCAAAACCAAACTCTCAACCAATGATATTTACCTACTTTTATAAAAAAATATAAAAATACAAAAAGAATCTTCTCTCAACCCCTTAAACCTCTGTTAGATTCTGTTTGAACCTTCCTAACCTATTCCTCTAGAGAACGATAACAACCCCCGAGTCTTACCTTACTACACTAAAATGGTTAGGTGCTATGCCTAGGGAGTTGTAAAACTTCTTGTTAGTCCATAACACTCGCATCTAGTTTTTGGCAGAGCTACGTGGGGAATAGTTAGGTTTCGATCATTGTATAACTTAGGTCTACTCGCTTGAATCCTTTCAAGTGAGATTTTATTTTCAGTAAATTAGCTTTCTTGTAGTCTATCTTTTCTTTGTATCATTTGTTTTGTAATCCCCTGCCATGACATGTAGTACCATTAATAAATTAACAGAAACCTTCAACGAACCCGAAAGAGAAATTCGAAGGCGCATGAGGGACGCCTGGCAGCAGCAACAAAATGAATCTTTAGCCATAGCAGGAAGAAACCTTTTTGACGACGAAGTGTCCTCTTCCAACAATGTTGGGGCTAAGCCATCAACCCCCACTCAAAACCTTATGGGAACACTCTTTTCCTAACTATGCTGGTTTCCAAAAACCTATCCTCCTCCCCACTGAACAAACAAGAAAAATCGTTAACTTACGCGACATCTTGCTAATTAAAGGAACATGCACATTTTAAGGATTAAAGATCGAAAATCATATCTACCATATCAAACACTGCTTGAGTATCATGGATAACATACAAGCTGACGGGGCCACAAGGAACACATCCAGGCTATGTTTATTTCATTTCTCCCTCAAAGGAAAAGCAAAAGAATGGCTTGATAAAACACCTCCCGTCCAAATCACGACATGGGATCATCTTGTGTCACGATTACTCTATCACTTCTTTCCAGTAGGCCACACCTCATTCCTTCGAGATAAGATCCTTCGATTCCAAGAAGGGACCAGCGAACCCATCAAAAGCACCTGGATCCGATTTCAGGACTTGATCCGACAAGTCCCTCATCATGGAATACAAAAGTGGCTTCTAGTGCAGATCTTTCACGATAACATATCTTTGGAGGACCGTGGAAAGCTCGACCAATTCGCTCACTTTCGTTTTAGCTCGATCACTGAAGATGAAGGTTGGAATCAAATAAAGGAATACGTCAAGTACCAAGACGACTTATGGGATGACCCATCACCGTCCATAAATATCTCCTCAATTTCAGAGGTAGTAAAACCTACATTCAAAAGACGTCTAAAAAGGGCCTGTAAACAAATCTTTTACTTAGAAACACCCATATACGAAAAAAGGCCTAAATGTAACATTCCATATTTTCAGGTCTTTTACGACGTCATCTATATTACTAATTATTTTTTTTCTCTTTCTCGTACGCGTTTACTTATATTTTTAATAGTTAAGTTAAATCGCATAAGATATAAATCAACAATTAGCGTAAACGGACCCAACAAATAAAAGTTTACGTCAAGTAATCATTATATTATTTTTTCAAAAGTAATAATCAACTTTTTATATTTTATTTTTATTGGTTGCGTAAAACGTTCACGTTTCACAATAAAATACATTTAGGCATACCCGGAATCAAAAAAAAAATTTAATCTACGCTTTAACAAATACCCATGATTATACCCAATGCCTAAAGTTTTATCAAATATCACCCATATTAACATTGTTAGTCATATTGTGCATAAAATAAATAAGCTAGATCATACACATTATAAGTTTGACCTTTATGATAAAAAAAAAACTACAACTTATATCTTCAATATAATGCAAGATATTTTGCAAGACACCAAAAATAATCTAGTTAAGGCTTCGGTGTCATGAGCTTAGTGCAATAATATAAAGTGTTAGACATGATGAATGTGTTTCTCTTGTCTACCTTACTTGTTTTGGACTTCGGAATACGTACTTAGTCCACCATTACTTCGATCTTGTGGTCCACTACTGAACATTACTAGACTTATTAAATCACTACTTGGATTTCGGATGGATTTCGGAAATAACACTTTTAAATGTTGTAACGCTACTTTTCTTCTGAAAATTTACTTAAATTATTTCAATACTGCTTTTTACTTAAACCTATGAATTCACCAACATTATTGTTGACGTTTTAGCATGTATTTTCAGGTTACTATTTTGCTAGTGGAGCATTGGGAGCATTCGAGTCGCGCGGATATATATTTTTGAAGGCTTAATAACTTGAGTACTATTTGACAAACGTTTTGACAATGTTTTCTAATACATTATAAATGGAACCTATTTAACTCTGACATTTTAATTAAATTGAAGGTGACGTTTTATTAAACGTCTCTTTTGAGGTCGTTTTTTGTGACTTGTATTTGTTCCTTGAAGTCGCACCCCAATGTTACTATTCCGCTGCCGTTCGATTTTAGGGGTGTGACACTAAAGAACCGTTATCTCATCTGCGACATCTGTTAGGGAGCTCATGAAGCCGCTAAGTGCGACCAAAATAAGCCAACTGAGCTAGTGTGCTTATCTGGAGGAGACATCTATAATGATCCTTCCCTGTTGAGATTTTATTAGAATGACGACCTCCTGCCATGGGGGAACAGTCAACGAAACAAAGACAGATAAGGTGGTCCTGAGTAGGTCATTAGAAACAAGTTTGAGGATGAGCTTTCTAACTTCATCCAAGAATAATGGGTAGACACAATCGACCACGTTGAAAAATGGGTAGAAGCAGAGGAAGAAGGAGGTTCAAATGAAGTACATGCAGTTTCCTTCTACCCTAAACCAGAACCAGTCGAGTCACTTGAATGGAAGGCTCTGTAAAATCGATTAAAACAATCAAGCATTGAACCACCTAAATTAGAACTAAAAGAGCTGCTCGAACACCTCGAATATGCCTTCCTACAAGAGAATAACCAACTCTCAGTGGTTATCTCTTCTCCATTATCTGCTACTGAGAAGAACAGGCTCCTCAAACTTCTAAGAAGCCACAAAGGAGCCAATGCCTAGAGCATTGTGGACATAAAGGGGATCGACTCTTCCTTTTGTATACACAAAATCCTCATAGAATACGAGTTCAAACCGAGTGTCCAACCACAAAGAAGGGTGAACCCAAAAATTAAGGAGGTGGTAAAGAAGGAAGTAATAAAACTCCTTGACGCTGGATTAATCTACCCAATTTCTGATAGCCCTTGGGTTAGCCCCGTTCAGGTTTATTTAAGGAAGAGAGGGTTGACCGTAGTCAAGAATGAGAAAAACGAGCTCATACCTCAAAGCACAGTTACCGGGTGGCGTGTGTGTATTGACTATCGCAAGCTAAATAACGCTACTTGGAAAGACCATTTACCCTGCTTTTCATTGACCAGATGCTGGAAAGATTAGCTGGACACGAGTATTATGGTTTTCCGGATGGGTTCTCAGGGAACTTCCAAATTCCTATTGCCCCGGAAGATCAAGAGAAAACTATGTTTACCTGCCCATATGGCACCTTCACGTACAAACGAATGCCATTCAGATTATGCAACGCTCCAGCCACTTTTCAACGCTGCATGACAGCCATATTTCATGAACTAATCGAGGATAGCATGGAGGTATTCATGGACGACTTTTCCATTTTCAGTAGTCCTTCGACCACTGTCTTAAAAACCTCAAGAAGATGCTAAAGAGATGCGAAGAGACCAATCTTGTATTGAAGTGGGAGAAATGCCACTTCATGGTAAAGGAAGGAATCGTTCTCGGTTATAAGGTCTCCGGGTCAAGATTCAAGGTGGATAAAGCAAAAATTGAATCAATCTCTAAATTACCATATCCTACGAATGTGAAAGCCATTCGAAGCTTCCTGGGGCATGCAAGCTTCTACAGAAGGTTCATAAATTATTTCTTACAAGTTGCACCCCCAATGACCCTGCTCCTCGTGAAAGACGCCCCCTTCAATTTCTCTAAAGAATGCAAACAAGCCTTCAACAAGCTAAAACAAGAATTAACACGGGCCCCCATCATGATTAAAATCGATTGCTCATTGCCATTTGAGATCATGTGCGACGCAAGTGACTAGACTGTCGGAGCAGTACTAGGGCAAAGGAAAGACAACCACTTTCAGCCTATACATTACGACAGCAAAACGATGAACGAGGCACATAAGAACTACACAACAACCGAAAAAGAGCTTTTGGCCGTTGTCTTCACGTTCGACAAGTTACGGCAGTATTTGGTCCTATCCAAAACTATCATTTTCACAAATCACTCTGCCTTACGGTATCTCTTCACAAAGCAAGAGGCAAGGCCACGACTGATAAGGTGGATCTTGCTACTCTAGGAATTTAATATCAAAATCCGTGATAAGAAGGGCCCCGAGAACCTCGCAGCCAATCACCTCCCCCGACTTAAAAACCCCGACCTTGGAAAGCTGACCAAAGCAGAGATTAGAGACTTATTTCTCGAAGAGCAACTAATGAATATCTCTGATAAAGGGAACAAACCTTGGTATGCTGACTACGCTAATTACCTGGCCAGTCGAGTACTACCTTCCCATTTTACCCTCCAGGAAAAGTAAAAGTTCTTCAACGATCTAAGGCATTACTTATGGGATGAGCACTTCTTATTTAAGCAATGTGTGGATCAAATTGTATGAAGATGTGTCGCTGGAAATGAGGCAGCCCAAATCCTTCGGCAATGTCATAGCGGTCCATTAGGAGGGCATCATGGTATCACCACAACTGCAAGGAAAGTCATAAAAGGCAGATTCTAATGGCCCAATATTTTCCGCAATGCACGGAAATTAGTCTGAGCTTGTGACGCATGTCAACGAGCCAGAAACATTTCTTCAAGAAACGAGACACCCCAAAGTACATCCAGGTCTGCGAAATATTTGACGTCTGAGGGATAGACTTCATGGGGCCGTTTCCCTCATCAAATAGAAATAAATACATCCTAGTAGCTATCAAATATGTGTCCAAATGGGTAGAGACTCAAGCCTTTCCCGTCAGTGATGCTCGAAACATAGTGAACTTTCTTAAATGATTATTCGCCGGGTTTGGAATACCAAAAGCCCTCATAAGTGACAGAGGCACCCACTTCTTCAACTACCAAATGGAACGAGCAATGAAAAGGTATGGGGTGGTTCATCGATTCTCCACTGCATATCATCTGCAAACAAACAGACAGGTTAAAAATACAAATTGAGCAATTAAGCGTATTCTTGAAAAAACCATTGGGAACAATAGGAAAGAATGGTCTAACAAATTAGATGATGCACTGTGGGCCTTCTGAACCGTGTTTAAGACTCCCTTAGGAATGACCCCATTCAGGATAATCTATGGCGAGGCATGCCATCTCCTTGTCAAACTCGAGCATAAGGCCTACTAGGCCATTAAGGCTTGTAACATAGATTTAAAAAAGGCTGAAGCCAACAGGTTTTTGCAGATCAACGAGCTGGAAGAATTAAGGCTTGTTGCCTATGAATCCTCCATCTCTTATAAGGAGACAATAATGAGTTGGCACGATAAACGAATAAAAACACCAACCATATATGAAAAGGGCGATAAGGTGCTTCTCTTTAATTCATGTCTGAGATTATTCCCAGGAAAGCTTAAATCAAGATGGTATAGGTCGTTTGCCGTAAGTAAAAACATGAAGAATAGAGCAATCGAACTTCATGATGAGGATGGAAATGAATTCATTGTGAATAAACAAAGTGTGAAACCATATCAAAAAGACGCACTAATTGTTGATAAAGATGAAGATATCACACTTGCAGATGAAGGAGAAGTCACATAAGGACGTGTGACTCTGAGTCTACCTACAAGACTCGTTAAATAAAGAAAAACGCTTTTTGGGAGGCAACCCAATATTTAATTTCTCGCATTTAGGAGTGTCTTATGTTTTAACTCTTTATTGTTTATTCTTATATGCTTGAATCATTTGTGATCATGCTTTGCTTTGTTTTTAACTTCGTATTAATTGCAATCAAATGTATTTTGCATCAAATAAGTGTAGGGGGAAAGATCTGGTTTATAAGAACCATTTCAAACATATAAAATAAAATTTTTAGATTAATTCATATAAGTTTCGAGTCATATGATCGTAATGATTAATCTCAGGTTTTATGAAGTATTTTACATAAGGAATAACTAATAGAATTGCGTGCAGTAAATTTTTCAAGAAAAATAAATGTTAAATTTTCACAGTGGCTGGAGACAGCGTCAGGAATTTTTCCTGACGGCGTCGCGCCTCCAGTGTTGTGAAAATTCGAAAATTTTCTAATATTTTAAGAAAATGATTTGTACAATATCAAAATTTGTAATTTTCTTATAAACAAGCAGAAACCTTGATTATATCATCACATTCATCCTAACTTTACTGCTTTTATAGAGTCAACCCTAAAAGTTTCATTGTATATATCATTATCCCACTGATTTTACGCCAGGTGTAGTTGTCTTTGTCTTTGATTTACAGGTTATATTTGATGAGAAGAAACATGAAAGTTCTTAGGAAGTTTCAGGAGGACGATTTTTAAAGGACGATTTAACCAGTTATCACATGTTTCTTCTCTATTATTGAGCAAACCAGGGGAGTACTATTTTCTTTTACTAGTTTTCTTTTCCCTCTATTCATTTTACGAGTACTTTTAAGAACATTGGGGACAATGTTCAACTTAAGTGTAGGGGAAATAAGCCATTGAAAATATTCCTTCAATTACCATTTGCTTTGTCCTAAAAATGATGAGTAATATATCAAAACATAGCATATACGGTAATTTTAACCAAAATTTAAATTTTTTATGACACATACCGACAAAAACTATTTATTAGAGTCTCACGGATAGAAATTTAGATGACTATCACAAAAACCCTCAAAATTCTACCCCCAAAATGTGAGGTTCGCCTTTAAATCTATAGGAATTTGATTATTCATTTTTGATACCCAAGATAATTTTACCTTTAGCTTATTTGAGTTAAGGAGTGAGCATTCATGTATATCTATTATATCGTTATGGATGTGTATATGTGATTTTGTCGCCTTATCTGGAGCATTGGTATCAGTTTAAAATTATATGAGTGTACCGGTAGTGTTTAAAATTTTTAGAACTTTTGTTTATGATGAATCCAAGACTACATAGTGAGAATTAGTATTTGCTAAATGATAAGAGGCACTAGGATAACCTATATTTTGAACCTGTATTTGTTATGATGGTCACATTGATCATATAACTATCCCACACCCTTGCTATGCACTCATTTTTAGTGCAGTATACCTCTAGTACATCCCTCTGAGTCTATCCTTTTCACAGTTCTCATAATTTTTTAGTAGATTCTAGATTTTTAATGAAGAGCATTATCACCCTTGTACTAATTGTTACACCCAACTCGCCTTAGCCTACCTTGTATGTACTCGCTTTAGTACATTATTATAAACCCAGTTAATTATTGCAGGAGTACATAGTTGCTAAGTCGAGTCATTTATCCTTGTAAATACAGTTTTGGGACGATTAGAATCATGGTAGTTTTTATCTTATGAAGAATTGGGGAATAAGTCACATGTTACCCTAATAGAGCTTAATACGCTCCTTGTTTGTTGATCCTTTCAATTCGGGTCATTAGATTAGTACATTATAATGAGTTAGAAAAAACTCAAGTGTAGAGGTGCGTTATAAACCCCAAGTTATGTATTATCATGTATCATTCGAAAGAAAGAAAGAAAGAAAGAGAAAAACAGAAAAGAAAAAGAAAGAGGTTGATGTAGAGTTTGTATGTTTTAGTTCGTTGTCTATCCGTAGTGTAGTCGAGTCTTGGCTTAGCAACGCCTCAGCATGTATTCTTGTAGTTAGTTAACTTATCACTGCCCGTGTATCTACCATCTATTTCTGTTGGTGTTTAACATACACCCTACACATCACAACCCTTTAAAGCCCCTTTTAATAGTAATTTCTAGTACTTACGCCTAGCTGTGGAGGTTTGATCCTTACGAAGCCTATGGTAATTTCTATGCTATGACAAGTAATAAGTGTTAATTTTCCCATTTCCCATATTGTTATAATTCATTATACACCTGAAAGAAAGAGAGAATCTAAACACTTACGTGAGGTGCTAGTATATGACTTTCATGCTTTTAATAGTAGGTTAAATACCCTCAATATTGCAATTGTCTAGGTAGAAAAGCCATTTGCTTGAGGACAAGCAAATCCCAAGTGTAGGGGTATTTGATGAGGTGTCATTTTATACGCTTTTTAGGGGTCATTTAACCCCCTAAATTATGCTATTATGCCCAAATTATGTACTTAAACATTTGGTTTTATGTTTTTAGCACTTGGATAGCTTTTGGAGGAAATACACGTGACTTGGGCCTAATTGGAGAAGAAACGGACAAGACTACGACTCTACACCAACTCTTTTGAAGGGAATTCCTTGTCGCCAAACCTTGCGACGGCGTCGGAGCATACAAGCGACGGCGTCAGAAACTCAAGACGGCGTCAGAACGTAACCGCCTTAAAAGAAACCCTAGCATATTCGACGAAGCGACGGCGTCAGGAATCTTGCGACGCCGTCGCGACTTCTTTTTCTATATATACCTGTTAGTGCAAATATTACGATATTTAATCTATACGATCTCTTTATGTTTTGATGATGACAAACATGTAACTTGTAATATGTAACGTAAAGTGCGCAAGTTACTCGTAATCACAAATCAACAATGCATACACGTATCAACATCTCTCGACGTCTCAAGTATGCATCAAGACGGACATTGGTTTACACCCGACATAAATCACATAAGACAAGTTTGTCACCACAAAAAGACAAAAATAGGAGCGTCTGTCGGGGAGGTCCCTTAATTCGGTCGGTGGCCCCCTTAATTATTTGGCGGCCCCCTTATATATCTGGGACCGCCGTTTCCTGACAGGCTGTTTTTCAGCTCCTATAAATAGTGGGTCACCTCCAACTATTTTCACAACCCTTTTGCACGATTTTCTTTCAGTTCTTTCTCTCTCTAGATCTCACTAAATCTCTCTAAATCTTTGATCATTCAACTTGGTTAATCTTGTTTAAATGTGATCAAATCTTCTATCCTTTCCTCCTTTCCTCAAGTGCAAGAGAAGAACTTCGGTCATCTTCAAGATCCGAAGTTATGTAGTCTAGTTAGTCCATTTGTAACATTTGTTACATATAGATCGAGTCCATGTCTTCCAATCTTTAGTAGTGTGTAGATCCAAATGATGTATATATTTAGATGGGTTTATTGTGGGTTGGTTAGTATTTTAGGCCTTAAAATACATTGGTATGGTAGATTGGTTCTAGCTAAGATTAGGACTCGACATTTAGCTTAGTGTCAGAAAATAATGTAAGCGATGCAGTTTATGTGTTTAGGCCATAAAACATAAGGTTTGTTATGTTGGGCCATAAAACATAACGGGTTTGGTTGTACCCGAAGAAGAACTCGACATCTAGCATAGTGTCGGAAAATCATGTAAGCTTTGGTATAAGGTTTTCTTCACCAAAAGGGAGCTTATTGATTAGTGAAGAAACTCTCGAGTTGGATACTCGAGGAGTGGAGTAGGGCGAAGAGGAGTTGTTACCCATAAAGATTCACGCCTAAAACTACGATCCAGAGGTCGAGGAGGATAGAAATGAAAGTAAGCCATATTATTTGAGAGAGAAAGGAAAGAGTGTGTGTGTTTTCTAGAGAGAGAAACAACGCACGCTTATGAGACAAATGTTTATCCTCATCCCTCCATGAAAGTATGGAGGGGATATATATAGCCCGCCTAAAACTACGATCCGAAGGTCGGGGAGGATAGAAATGAAAGTAAGCCATATTATTAGAGAGAGAAAGGAAAGAGTGTGTGTGTTTTCTAGAGAGAGAAACAACACACACTTATGAGACAAATGTTTATTCTCTGCCCCTCCATGGCAGTATAGAGGGGATATATATATAGCCCGGGACACGATCTACTTACTACACTTGACATTTATAGTCCCTGTGTATCCGGCTAATGAAAACTAATGTAATTCTGTATTAGCCGACATATTTTAAGGCTAACAATCTTCCCCCAATATGTAGGCATACGGAATCTTACAATGTTCCTAACAAGTATAAATACAACATAATAAAATGACATTCAAAGCGCTTCCAATACTTAAAATGACGTCTTTGTCTTCTAGTCTTGATACTTATACTCGATCTTTTGTGTCTTTCCTTGTTCTGGAACCATTATAGTATGCATGAGTTGGATTAACTTCCCCCTAATTCATGCAGCATGTCTTGAAAAGCTTTCTTCATAGACTTTTTTTTGGTGAAGTTTCTGAATCAGCTTCCCCCCAAACCAACATCCGTATCTTGAGCAGATTCTGAAACTTTGATGTAGCTCAGACGATCTTCTAACATTGACATTTAGAGTGCACAGCAGAATTTTGTAGAAGAATCATCCAATACCTGAGGTACACACTTTTATCCCTTTTAACGAAGTTGAAAATGTAGCACCAAAATCAACTAAGACCCAGAAATACACTTTTCTTCCTCTAGGATAGTGCTGATGTGAATTACTACACCAAAGTCAACTAAATCTCGAGTGTGAGAAATTGACATTTAAGAAGTCATCCTTTACGTGTGTACATCTTGCATCAACTAATACTGCTTCTATACTGTATCATGACATTTGGTCTGGTGAATATTTCTTTGAGGGAACATGCAAGAGATCAGCAACAATTCTTCTCACGCATGCAGAATACTTCACAAACCATACTAAGTGAAGTAGTATAAACTGCTTCCCACTGGAAGTTGACCTGATAACATCAAAGTATCAAAGTACACATATTCCCCCGTGATGGTTTTGAACTCTAGGAAGCATCATTGACGTGTACGACCATATACACGAGAAGTTCTTGTCATAAGCAACAATCTTGAAAAGTTATGAAAGACATTAAAGAACTTTGAAAGATTTTGCTGAGACCGTGATGTACCATTGACGTTCTATAGCTTCAAATATCCTGTGAGAGTTGCTGATTACATCTCAACCTTATACTCTCTGGCTAACTTACCAACCTCGTATTCTGTCGGCTATTGTTGTGACCACATGGTGAAGTTTACCCGATATACCAAACTTGAAAATGAAGTAAAATCCCCTAAATTTGTTACTTAAGCTTGCACTGTTGTTGATTGAAGAACGGTGCAGAAGAAAGCCTCTAAGTACCCTATACCCAACATCAAAAGTATATGAAAAGTACAACACCTCTTGAAATTATCCACATCGGCTTCTGCATTTGACACTGAGTACTATAACATAACTTCTTTAAGTGATAGTAACCAGGTCTTCAACCAACCACCCCGACTACTGGAAACTAGATAATTCAAGTCTCAATCATAACTGTATACGTTCAAGCAAGTCATCAAACGATAGATTGGGTTTGAAGAAAAGGGGTAGAGAGTAGAAGGAAGTCTCGATGATGAAATAAGTAGACGCCTTCGTGAAACCCACTTCAATCTCAATTAAGGGATACTAGATAAAATTCATGATCACTTGACATTAGAATCCAAATCTATAACCGTTTTGACATTTAAGTGAATCTTATTCTGATCGTTTTTAGTGTTATGTATCGTGTTTGTTATGTTGTTGTTCGAGAATGTCGTTAAACTATGACAAATGTTATGTTTGAGTGTCGTTAACGAAAAAACATTGTCTTGTCCAACTTGTCGTGAAAGCATTTTATTCCCCGCTTAATCCAACAAATTAAACCATAAATCCATTAAGAATACCAAAAATTAGTCCAAGGATGAATAATCACTTAACCACAAAGCCTAATTTTTGGTTTAACCAAAATTCCAGCCCAACTTGTCAGTTGTAACATATTGCTAGCCCAAATCCATCACAACCCATTTGTACCCGGCCCAATCCTTTGTGAGTTACCACTCGGCCTACTCCACAAACCAATATACCGGATCATAAGTTATATATAATACCCTATAACCCCTAATATCACATAACCCTAATTATTCATACCATCGCCCCTATTTTTTTCTTCCAAGAATGCAGTCAACAAAAATACATCTTCCAAAAAAAACTTAAGCAGATATCATCAATCACTGCCATCTCTTTCCTCTTATTAGGGAATGCAAACCCTAATCACACTCACATAAACTCATCCGCCTCTATCCCTTCTACTTCTCCATACACAGCAACAAAAAGAAAAGAAACCCCATACTGCTTCTAATCATACAAGACCAATCTTCAAAGACATGTCTTCAAGATCATAAAAAAGGTCTCGAGTAGGTTTTCTTTATTTTTAAGTGTTTGTCTTGTAATCGAAACAAAGAGAGAAAATAACATAATTGTTATATTTCTTTCTCTATTTTTCGTATAGCAAAGAGAGGTTTACTCTTGATAGATCCATGATGATACGTTTTTCGTGTTTGATCTTTGTAAGGTCATAACTATTATTGTACAACACGAGGAAAACAAAATCTGAGATCATTTGTCTTTGTTTGAGTCTTGTTGTGGATGTGAGGAGATGTGGATTGTATGTGACGAAGGGTAAAATAGAATTAGTTGTGGATTGTTGGATTTGGTTGAGATGAAATGTGATGGTGGGTTATTTAGATTTGTTGGTTTTGTTAGATTGATGTTTTGAATCGAGTCTGATTGTCTTCTTAATTCATTTCTTTTGACTTGGACTCTTTGAGTTGACCGGGTCAACTCAGTAAATACCGAGTTGACTCGGTTAGGATGGTATACTTCGCCTATGCTTGGGTATAACTCGCCCTAGCTTGATGGTATAAATCGTCTGACTTGGCGATGGTATAGATCGCCCTAAGGGCTTGTATAATTCACCCCAAGTGAAAGACATGTATAAATCGCCTATACCACACTCGTATTGATCGCCCAGAAAGTGTGTATAACTCACCCTTGTTTTTTGAATGGTATAAATCTCCTGGTACAAGACAAAAATGTACTTGTACTTTTTCCTAAGAACATGGATCTATTTTTTTCTTGTATTTTGTCTGCCTGATTCAAATCAAAATAAACCCAGAAATAATAAGCTTCAAAAATAAGCTGTGTAGAGGCAAAACAGACTCAAAAAATAAGCGATGACCAATAAGCTTTGAAAATAAGCTTAAGGACGAAATAAGCATAAACAGAAACAGACCTAAACAAGGACTAAATAAGCTCGAAAAAACCAGTTGGACACACCCAAAAAGCCACTAAAACCAGTCTGAAAAGGCTTAACATAAAAAGGATGAAATAAGCTTGAAAAAGTTGGTCTTTTAACCATATAAGCAGATCTTAAACCAGTTGACACAAACATAAAAATCAACAAAAAAACCATTTTCATGACTTTGTCACTAGAAAAAGACACACGAAAATCATGAATGAACAGTGTATGAACAGTAACCGGAACACAGATGAACTGTAACCGGGCAACAACAAACATGATACGATACACCCCTGCAGCTCTGATTCCACTTGTTACCCATAAATATTCACACTTAAAACTACGATCCGGAGGTCGGGGAGGATAGAAATGAAAGTAAGCCATATTATTAGAGAGAGAAAGGAAAGAGTGTGTGTGTTTTCTAGAGAGAGAAAAACACACACTTATGAGACAAATGTTTATCCTCACCCCTCCATAGAAGTATGGAGGAGATATATATAGCCCGGGATACGATCTACTTACTACACTTGACATTTCTAATCCATGTGTGTCCGACTAATGTAAACTAATGTAATTCCGTATTAGCCGACATATTTTAAGGCTAACAGGAGCTTCATGACCGAACCACTATAAATTATCGTGTCGGTTTGCATTTTCTTTTACCCTTCGCTTTCATTATTTATTTACATTTATCGCTTTACTTTTATACTTGCATTGTACTCATGATTGTGTGAATGGTTGTGTATATCCTATTA
>BQNB010069012.1:0-33645 GCA_026074375.1 Tanacetum coccineum
GTACAAAACGTGCATATGAATAGACAAGGTCAAGTTAGGTTAAGAAAGGAGACACAATCCATATATACCTATCCGATACCATATTGTATGTGTCAACAACATTAGTTTCTTTTTTTGGTTTTGTAGAGTTGGAGAAACTATAGTTTTCTAAACTGTTATTCACTCAGTCATGCATGTAAATGAGCACAGATAACAGTACAAGACAATTCAATATATATTTTTGCTTCTCTCTAAGGGCGTTACGTGCATGCACAAGTTGTACCAAATAGATGAACCGTTATTTTTTATGAGGTCGTAGGTCGGTAGGTGAATAATGTATTGGGCCGAAAACCAAGTAAACCGGGTAATCACAACCCGCTAGACAAACCGACGATTACAAGCGGTTATATAACTGAAAAAACAGTTATATAATTGTAAATCAGTTATTTTACCAAGGGTTGTAACTTTTACTCGCACCCTTTTAGTTTGTATAAATAGGAAACAAAGATTGTAAACAAACATCAGATTGATTATAGATTTAGATTTATAAAAAAGATTGCATTTGGTATATTTTGATTACGATTTAGATTTTTAGTTCCAACATTTGGTATCAGAGCTTTTGGTTGATTAAACCAAGATCATCATATACCGGTTTTAAGAAATCACTGTGTTCGTCTTGAACCAAAGAACAAACCGCACCACTTTTTTTCGGATCAATAAAAACAGTTTGCAAGATTACATCAAACACAATCAAAATCATTTCGTGTTTGACAAACAATTACATAAGGCAAATCCAACGATTGCCACCGAGTGATTAATCACTGGAAACAAAAGGATTCTTCCGCTCGCAAACTCTTGTCAAGAACTAGTATAAACTGAAAAAAACATAACCCAGAAATTCAATCAAGGGTTAGGCACGGTTAGATCTTTTTTTTCATAAGATTCAAACGAAAAAACCACAACAGGATAACGCGAAGTCATCACAAAAAAGGGACAGAAAAATCAAAATCATCAAAAGAGGAACAAACACACCTTTGAAGATTCAATATCCGAAACCTTCAAAAGAATCATCACCGATTCTGGTTATCCAAATAAAACCCCAAACTCGCGGCGGTTTTATCAGATCCCCAATTTTAGCGAAACCCTAGTTTCGCACAAATTAAATCAGGGAGCCCGTGGTTACGAACACAAGAAGAAGGAGAAGAGCGATTAACAATCGCCATCGCCATCGCTGGTCAAACACCAGAGAAGAAGAGAAGGACCAAACCCCAAGGAGAGACGAACTCCACACACAAAAGGGGCGGACAAATAAAAGAAAGGGGACACCGGGTTAATATTAACCCTAACAGGTTTCAACAATAAACCAAAATCACCCCTCCACTTTCCTTTTATTTATATATCATTTTAGATATATAGGTTTAGATCTTTTAGAAAGTTACCCTTAACTTTTAGGTTTGTAACTTTTTCCTAAAACCCGAAGATAGAAATATAGTAACCTAGTGAATACACTGCTTACTATATCGATAGAATAATTTTTAAGGAGTAATTAACCTTAGGTTATTCGGTTAAAAATTTCAAGACTTCTTATTTGGTTTATGATAAGAAAAGTTTTTTTTAAGATTTTACTTATTTGGCTTATGATAAGTAATATATAAAGTTTGAGAGTTTTTTAAGGATTAAGGTTTCTAAACTTTAAGCTTTTATAAAGTTTTAAAGGTTTAAAAGATTTTAAGATTTACATCATTAAGGTTTAAAGAATTATAAAGTTTTAACAAAGATTTCAAAAGATTTATAAGAATTTTATATCATATTCAAAATAATTAAATTTTGAAAATGACTGGAAAAGATAATACTTCTAAGATAAACGAAATTGGGTCAACAACCCATTTTCAATGCCCTATACTGAAAGGGGCAAACTATACAACATGGGCAATTCGAATGCAGAAGCAAATGGTTTATGGGAAATGATAGAACAAAATGAAAAAACCCAAGCAGATAACAAAAAAGATAAGACTGCTATCGCATTCCTTTACCAAGCTTTACCAGAAGAACAATTACTTCAAATCACAAAACACAAAACCGCGAAAGCTATATGGGATGCCTTGAAAACTAGACACATAGGAGAAGAAAGAGTTCAACAAGCAAGATTGCAAACACTCAAATCCGACTTTGAGATGTTACACATGAAGGAAGACGAGGCAATCGACACCTTCACCGCAAAACTAACAACTCTAGTAAACAAAGCCGCCAGTCTAGGGCACACAATTGAAGATTCTGTTGTCGTACGCAAATTATTAAATGCCGTACCCGACAAATTTCTTCAGATTGTTGCATCCATTGAACAATACTCAGATTTAGACGAGATGTCAGTAGACGAAGCTATTGGTAGATTGAAAACCTTCGAAGAAAGAATAAAGGTTAAGAAAGGAAGAGCATTCGAAGATCAAGATAAACTATTATTTGCAAAACACAACGATAATGGTCAAAGACATCACTATGATAATCAAGGAAGAGGAAGATACATTCCACCACATAACCGAAATCGTGACAATGTCAGACAACATGGAAAAGAAGGAAATTTCTCACAAGATTACAATGAAGCAATGAAAAAGCCTAGAGATTTTAGCAATGTAAAATGTTACAATTGCAATGAATATGGACATTATGCCTCACATTGCCATAAAAGAGATCAAAGACAACAAAGACGAGAAGCATCGAACCTTGTGGAAGAAGAGTTAGAACCAACATTGTTAATGGCATCCACAAGCTTCAACAAGACACAAAGGAAATCTAGCAAGGATACACCAACATATGAAAGTATTCGTTTTTCAAAAGACTATGATGATAAAGACTCAAAGTTTGGAGAAAGTATACTAGAGGAAGATGAAGGAGGACATGATCAAGATTATAATAAACTAAGTGAGGAAGATCAACAAGTCGAAGAAAATAACGGAAGAAAACCTAGAGTCAAGACACACTTTTGGAGCACTATTATTTCAAAAGTGGTTCAAAGGATTAAACGAAAATGAAGACATTGAAGACACAGCGATTGTGATTACGGGGGAGAATATTGGGCCGAAAACCAAGTAAACCGGGTAATCCCAACCCGCTAGACAAACCGACGGTTACAAGCGGTTATATAACTGAAAAAACAATTATATAACTGTAAATCAGTTATTTTACCAAGGGTTGCAACTTTTACTCGCACCCTTTCAGTTTGTATAAATAGGAAACAAAGATTGTAAACAAACATCAGATTGATTATAGATTCAGATTTATAAAAATGATTGCATTTGGTATATTTTGATTACGATTTAGATTTTTTGATCCAACATGATGCAACTTCAGGTTTGGTTTGCTAGTTTTAATACAAATGTATGTTTTGCATGTGTATTTTCTCGTTGTTGATTAGTTTTATCTGATTTTGGTATACTAGTTGTTATTACATGTATATCTGTTGGAGGGTGCTTTAGGCGACTTGCAGATAAATAGATTGAACTTAGGACGCCACGTTATCAAGGAGTGAGTTTATACAATACACCCATTACCGCGAGAAATTGTATGGGATCTACATCAGATATCACAAGGGTTGGCGGTACGTCAACCATGGTTCCTATCAATGCCATGGTTCCTGCCGATGGTAAACTTGCTTGATAAGATTCAAAACTTCATATTACAATGTTAAACTTGCTTGATAAGTTGAGGTATTTCCTCAGCATAAGAAAGAACAAATGATCGATGTGATCATTCACGATCAAAGCTAGTTCAATTTGCTCAGGAGCAATGGTTGGAAACAAGAGACTAGGCTCTGCATAGCCTTTGTATCGGAAAGAAAGTAATTTGGGAGCATAAACATGTACCCCTATCCACCATGTTTAAGTCAATTGTATTTCCAATCTCTGCAATGAATTCGATCTAATTTCTAAAATATCCACCCAACACCGCATGATATCAAGGGTTAAACTCTCAAGAAAAGGAAACTTAGTATTGATAATATTACATAATCTATCATAATCATGAATGGTCACACCACTTAAATGTATCTCTCTTAAGCTCCCAATTGAATCTGTAATGGATAATTCAAGCATAGAATGTGTCCTTTTTGCTTCGTAAAATAATGAACACAGATGTGGGACATCACAAATTTCCAAACTTGCATCATCACAAGGACTACCTGGAGCTATTTTTAACCTGGAAGTCTAAGGTTGATCTTTTCAAGTAACTTGCAGGTAGATAATAAGTTATGAAGCACCTCTTCATGACTTACTCGCACATCAAGCAACTCTAGCACTCGCAGGTTTACGCAAACGATCAAAGGATTGCTACTAATGTGAAGGGGACTACTTTTATTAATGATTTTAAATAACAGTCATATACGATTTTATGCGAAGTCATATACAACACACAAAGATTTTATGAAATCATATATGATTTATAAACATAACTAAGATTCGTTATAGAATCATATATGATTTGGTCATACACGAATCATATCTATGATTTTCAGCTACAATTCGTGACTGAACAACAAAATTGACACAAAAGTTTCGTCAGAATCACAATCATATATGTTTTATGAAAGCATATAATGATTTTATGAAAAATGCATATCAGCATGATCGATAATATACGAATCAGAATGATTTTATCCTGCAATTCGTGACACTGAAACAAAATTGAAAAACTGCTTCGTTAGAATCACAAATTCATATATGATATTTTATGAAATCATATCAATGTCATTTTCATGAAATCATATATCGTATACTGTATTTTTCATGAAATTATCATGAAATCATATCGTATATGATTTCATGAAATCATATCGATTTCATGAAATCATAATATGATTCGTTATATCGAATCATATATGATTTTCGCAATTCGTGGACTGAAAAAAAAATCGAAAAAAAAGTTTCATCGAAAGTATATATGTGTCACCCCCGTCTACGGCACAGAGAAAAAATACTCGTCGGCGATGGTGTAATTTTTATTTAGTCGTGTCAACGATTAAACGCGTTTGTAAGATATTTTATTTGAAAAAAAAAGGGTGAAAAACAGGGTTTTTTTCTATTTTGATGAAAAAAACGGATGGTGAGTTGATTCATCATTGGATTTATGAAAAATAATGGGTTCTATCATTTGATCTTAACTCATATTTAAAAATACCCTAGAAAGTGTGTAATTGTTATTTGAACTTTTACGCACTTACAAATTGACCAACTTTGTTACATCTATATACATGAACAAGTTAAAAATTATGTAAGATTTTATGCAATCATAGTTATATATGTACTAGGAATAGTTCGCATAGTTGTAAACTTGTAATGTCTTGATCGAGAAAAAGTGTAGACGCCGCAAGAAGTGTAAGTTTTGGATAACAATCGACTGTTAAAAACATTTTTTAGGAAATTATTAAATATATTTTTGGGATTTAGCATGGAAACAAGCTTATATAACTCCCGAAAGACGCTGAAGAAACATGTTCATGCATTTATCTTTTTGTTCATTATATACTAACGTGGGAGTTCAATACAAAGAGAGCAGTCAACTTGATGAATTCAACATTATCCGATACAGCCAAAACAAAAATTTGCAAAAGACAACAAAAAAACGTGGCATATGTGATAATTGTTCCTAGAAAACAAACAGACATACATCAGTATATCACGTATGAGTTGTGTGATGAACTATCATTAATGTGTTAAATTCACCCTACATTAGGGTTTAGTTCACAGATAAATGTAAAGACTATATATGCAAGAAATTAGCATGAAAAAGTAAAGAAGGCCACACAGATCAAGCTTCATCAAATCATCAAGTTCACAATGTTGTCAAGCAATTAATATGTACAAAGCCATCCAAGTTCAAGCTTATTGAAAAGGTTCAAGTGTATTGTGATCCAATGTAACAGTGTTGTTTGGTTTATATTTGTAACAGTGTAGCTTAGCTTAATGTTTGTTCTAACTTAGTTGTTTAGCTTAGCTTATAGTTTCAGTAGTTTGAATTTTTTAGTTGACTTTAGTCCTATAAATAAGACTCTGTATTTTCACTTTCATTTTAATGAGAAATAACTAATTTTCCCGCCTAAATGGCTTTCACTCTCAACTGTTCTCACAGTTTCAATATGGTATCAGAGCGAATCCAATGCTCAACCATGATCACCCATATTCCGCCACAATAACTGCTCTCAGCAACTTTTAACCATCTATAACAAACTCCGGCCATCGTAACAAACTTCAACCACCATAACAAACCACCACTCCACATCATTTTTACTCAAAACAATTATATTTCTCATCAAGACCATCTCATAATCACGATTATCAACTCAATTCACCACTACTCATACTCAAAATCAATAATCACAAAACAAGAAATTCAAAAGTAAAAATGGCGGGAACATCAACAACCACCACTACCACTACTAACAGTGATGAAATCACATCTAATCATCCATTGTTCTTACATCAAACTGATCATTCAGGTCTTTTTCTCATTTCAAAGAAACTAACAGGATCAGATAATTACAGTTCTTGGAAAAGATTCATTATGATTGCTCTCAATGCAAAGAATAAGATGAAACTTGTCTCTGGTGAATTTCTTGAACCAACAATGGAGTCTGATTTGAGGGCAATATGGGAAAGAAACAATGACATGTTGATCTCATGGATTCTCAATACTGTAAGTGAACAAATTAGCAACAATTTAAATTTTATCAACTTTGTGTCAGAACTGTAGAATGAATTACAAGAACATTATGCACAAATAGATGGCCATAGGATCTTTCAGTTAACCAATGACATGGTATAACTGAAACAAGAGAATTGTAGTGCTAAAGTGTATTACCACAAGTTAAAAGGTTTTTGGGATGAATATGATGCTTTAGAAGCTCCATACATGTGTACTTGTGTTTGTAACTGCAACAATGAAAGGATCAATGGTGAAAGAGATCAGAGGAAGAGGTTAATTCAGTTCTTGATGGGTTTGGATGAAAGTTACTCTAACATCAGGGGTCAAATTCTGCTTATGCACCATTGCCTTCAGGTGCAAAGGCATACACCATGGTGAGACAAGAGGAGAAGCAAATAGAAGGATCAAACCCAAAACACACAACTGCCACTATTCTTAACTCATACAAAAATCAATCAAGGCCATCAACAAGCTATTCACAAAGGTTCACTCCACAAAGACAGTCAAGTTCAAACAATAACTCAGACATGAGAACCACTGTTAACCCAAACACTAGTTTTGAGAGAAGGAATGCTTTTAGAAAGGCTGTTTATTGTGGAAATTATGGAAAGGAAGGCCATTATCAAGCGGAATGTTACAAGATGGTGGGATATCCAGTGGGTCATCCTATTCATGAAAAATACCAACAACCCAAAGTCAACAAACCAAATTTTGATAACATAGCTCTAAGAACAGTCAATATGGTAGTTGGGCAAGAAGAAGTAAGGGGCACAAGCTTCATCATTAATTACTCAACAATTTTTACAGAACAATGATGGTCATGTGTCTGCAAGGATGGATCAGTTGCAGAACCAACTCAATCAGGTTCTACTCATGCTTGAAAACAATCAGGGAAACATCACTCAAGGTATATTTTCCTCACAAAGTCTCAAAATTCCTAGATTTATTGCTTCTCTAGTCACTAATCTGAAAGATGCTTAGATAATTGATAGTGTTGCAACTGATCACATTTAAATTACACTCACCCTTATGCATAACATTCACACTTTTACAACACTAATTTTAGTCAACTTACCAAATGGCCAAACAGTCAAAGTCACAACTTATGGATCAGTTACTCTTAATGCCAACATCACCCTTCATAATGTATTTCACATAACCTCTACAACATCATCTCACTTAGCAAACTACTACATGGTACCTCTATTTCACTTACACTCACTGCATCTTACTGCATATTTTAGGACCAGAACAAGAGGATTGCACATGGCACCCTTTGAAATAGCCTGTCTTTCATCTCACCAACACTCCCAAGCCTACCAGCAACACCTACCATACTACACAGCGGTACCAACTCCTCACTGTGGCACTCATGATTAGGACACTTATCTTTTATTGTACTAAAGAATATAAAAACCTTAGCACATTTGTTCAAGTGTAATTCAGAGTTTGTTTATACTATTTGTCCACTTGCAAAACAACACGCTTTACCTTTTAATACAAGTTGTTCTTATGCACCAAATCTGTTTGACCTTGCTCATGTTGATGTTTGGGGGGCATACAAACACACAACAGTTAATAAATGTAAATACTTCCTCATCATCATTGATGATCATTCAAGAGCAGTATGGATTTATTTAATGCCAAACATGACCCAAAACCATTTTCAAACAATCATCAAAACCATAAGAAGTGATAATGGCACAGAATTCCTCAACTCTACTCTAGCTGAATATTTTCTTAATCATGGAATCTTACATCAAACATCATGCCCAAATACTCCTCAGCAAAATGCTAGAGTTGAAAAGAAACACAGACAACTTTTAGAAATAGCTAGGGCACTCAAATTTCAAGAACATTTCCCAAATCATTTTTGGGGATACTGCTTACTTGCAGCCACATACCTCATAAACAGATTACCCTCCAAACCAATTCATGATAAATCACCTTATAAGATTATTCACAAACAACCACCACCTTGATCACCTTATAATCATAGGTTGTAAAGCTTTTGTACACCATTACAGTTCTGATAAGCTTGAACAAAGGTCCATCCCCACCATTTTATTAGGATACTCTTTCACACAAAAAGGCTATGTTTTATATGATCCAACCACACGTAAAACCATAATAGCAGACTTGTCTTATTTGATGAAACATAATTTCCATTTGCTCACATAAAACCAATATCATCCACCTCATCACCTCATATCACTCCCGATCCTACAAATTTTCCAACATTTCCTTTCCACACAACCACAAACAACACCACACCCACAACTTCTTCATCCAACACAAATTTCCCTATACAACCCTTTATTCTAAGCACACCTCAACACACTGATCCAAACACCCCAACCTCATCAACCCAACACACTGATCCAAACACCCCAGCTTTATCAAGTCATAGTACCTCAGTCTTATTACCACCACCATTACCTGTTCCACCTCCAAGAGTATCCACCATAACCAAACAACCACCCACAAAGCTCACTGAATACCAATGTAACCTTCCTAAATCCCTCATACATAACATCATCAAACATCATTACACCAACCTCATAAACTACACTAACATCAAATCACCAAGCACAAGACATCTCATAAACACCATTAACACAATTATAAAACCACACACTTATTCATAAGCATCTAAGGATCCTAGGTGGGTAGAGGCAATGCAAAAGGAACTTAAGGCTCTTAAATTAAACTTTACATGGGAACTCACAACTCTTCTAGTTGGTAAGGTTCCTATTGGCAGCAAATGGGTGTTCAGAATTAAATTCAAGGCAGATGATGACATTGAAATATTCAAAGCAAGGCTTGTTTCCAAAGGATTTACACAAAAAAAAGGCATTGATTACAAGGAAATATTTGCTCATGTGGTAAAAATGGCCATAGTTAGAGCTCTACTAGCTGTTGCTATTTATAAGAACTAGTTCATTGAGCAACTAGACATCACTAATGCTTTTCTTTATAGTGATCTTCATAAAGAAGTTTATATGTTTATTCCTCAAGGATGTCCTACTCCTGTCTCACCTAACATAGTCTACAAACTCAGAAAATCACTCTATGGACTGAAACAAGCAAACCGATAGCGGTTTACCAAACTCACCTCTTTTCTTCACTCACTGGGCTTTTTATAGAGTTATGCAGATACTTCTTTGTTCACTTTCACCAAAGGCACTTAGTATATAACTCTTCTCATCTATGTGGATGACATTTTACTCATTGGGAATGACAAATCTCTCATTTAAGTCATTAAACAACAACTAGATCAACAATTCAGCATCTAGGATCTTAGATCTCTTCATTACTATTTGGGCATTAAGATACTTCAAAACTCCAAAGGCCTTGTTATGTCCCAAAGGAAATATGCCTTAGATCTTTTACAGTGTGTAGATGCTCTTAATCTCAAGCCTTCTACCATTCCTCTGGATTCTCTCAAGAATCTAAATCTCACAAATAGTGAACCACTCTCTGATCCCTCCCTATATAGAAAATTGGTTGGCAAGTTGATTTATCTTACCATCACTAGACCTGATCTGTCATTTGCAGCCCAAGCTTTGAGCCAATTTTCTCACCTACCAACAACTACCCATATGAATGCTCTTTATAAGGTTCTCAGGTATATTAAGTTATGTCTAGGATAAGGCTTATATTTTACAAGAGAGAACAACCTAAGTCTATCTGCCTATTGTGACAGTGATTGGGCCTCTTGTCCAATCACAAAAAGATCAGTCACTGGTTCTGTTATTTTTCTAGGCCCATGTTTAATCTCCTGGCCATCAAAGAAGCAATTAGTAGTTTCAAGATCATCCACTAAAGCTGAATACAAAGCACTAGCAAATTGTACATCTGAAATCACTTGGCTATAATGTTTATTCAGAGATTTACAAGTTCATACACCCACTCTGTAACACCCCCAAATAGGGTCGCAGCTGAATAAGGGGCTGAAAGTGTTACATCATAGATCAATAGCACAAGATATGAGAACGACCTCTATATGAGTCGTTTAAAAATGACACATTGGATTAAATAAATTGTTTGTTACAAAATCTCATAGCTTAACTTGTTCATCCTTGAAAAGTGTAAAGATTTTAATACATAATAAATACTCTAAAATGTAATGCACTTAAATCTTTATGATAATGTGACTCCAAAATGATGACCACCAATGTATCCTTGTTCTTGTCTTATTGACCTGAGAAAAACATGCTTTAAAACGTCAACATAAAGTTGGTGAATTCACAGGTTTAAGTAATGTATAAAGTAGGACCGCAAGATTTCCAAGTGCAAGACATGTAACACATACAATATCTTAAAATGTAATTACGAAATGCACTAAGCTCATGACACTGAAGCTACAACATATATGTATGCAAATTAATGCAAATAATGTGCCCGTGTAGATGTTCAACCCGCAACATCCAAATTGTTCTGACATGGTATACATTCGTCGTTTCAGTACCGCCGAAACTAGTGAACGCTACTCACCCGAATGGGGATGTCAATTCCAAATAGATCTATTCATAACATTCGCGCTTACAATCCAGAAATTAACAATTCATGATTTATGGGCATAGTGGGTTATAGCTACTTATGCAAACTCGTAATTTGTTTAAAGTGTACTTGCATCTAAATCTAAAACAATGCATGTTTCTCACCCCGAGAATTGTAAATCATTGGAATCGTATAAAAATAGGGCTATGAACTCACCTCAAGTGAATATTTGATTATGTAAATCAAATAAGTGAAATGTCTCGCGAAATCCGAATGCAACCTAATTATTTATAGGCCGTGTGAGTATAATGTATTTAATGTAAATGCAATATCATAAGTTATTTACACCACCACCTAATACTTTTTGGTTTTGTTTAAAATGTCAAAACAATATTTAAATTGTACTTGTTAAATAAGTGTCCGTGTATTTGTACTTGTAAAATAAAATGTTATCTTTATTCAACAATTGATTATTATTAAAAATAGTTGATTTAATATTTTTATTGTTTATATAATGATATTATATAAATAGTGTAATTGTTTTATAAAATAATATTTATAAAGTTAAAAACGTATATAAATATTATATAAATGATACGATAATATTTCTTATGGTTTTTATAGCCCAAAAACGGACTCGAAATTACTCGTAAACCACTTTTTATATTCTTATCAGATTGTTACATTTTTATAAAAATTACAGAAAATTATTTATAAAAATTAATTAGTTTTATAATTTCTATTTATCCGAAATCTTTATATGTATGGAATCGTGACGAGATAAGTTATCCAAATAAAATACTCACTGTTTTTATAAAAATCTGTGTCAAAAGAGTAAATTCAAAACAGTTTATAAAACTATTTTTTATAAACTTAAATCTTTCAAAACCCATAACTCATTCGTTTTAATTCCGTTTTTAGAGTTCTTTATATGCACGGTTTCCTATTGAAATGATCTACCATAATAAAATATTTATAAAATTTTATTAGTTTCGAATAAGTGTCAGTTTTTATAAAACTACTTTTATTAAAATACTTTTATATATTTAATTATCGTAATCTTGTAAATATCATAACTTCTTTGTTATAGCTTTGTTTTTCGAGTTCCTTATATGCTTGGAATCCTCATAACATGTATTATAAAATATCCATATATTTTTATCAGATCTAAAAGAGTGCCAGTTTTTATAAAACTACTTTTATAAAAACACTTTTATATATTTAATTATCGTAATCTTGTACATATCATAACTTCTTCGTTATAGCTTCGTTTTTCGAGTTCTTTATATGCTTGGATTTCTTATGAAATGTACTATTATATAAAAATACTTCCAAAATTTATAAAAATTCTATTCTGAACAAAATAGTTAAAACAGTCCGCATTTATATATAAATTATAAACTAGTTTTTATAATTTATTACTTGGTTGAAGTTGTAAAAGTCCTTTAAAATACTCTATACCATATGTCTCACATATTTAGGTTCGTCATATTCATGTCCATAACTCTTGTTCAAGTACCAAGTCCTTATGATATTTGTACATAAACTTTTTAATTAAACTTTCAACAAATAATTTATAAACTAAATATATAAATTATCCAATACTTATATGAAGTGTGTTCTTGCACTTTAAACATTATTTCACCATAGACATATATAAATTCGAATCTTGTTCATGCTTGTAATATTTTATAAACCCTAAAAACAAACTCTAGGTGGTGATTAACATAATAACAAGTATATAAAACATGTAAATGAATAATTAGAAAGATTAAGGTTTAAGTAGACCTTAGAGAAGTGTAGAAAGATGATGAACACACAATCAAACATCAAATTACAAACCCTAAATTGAAACCTTAATCAAGAAAACCCTAGTTTCCTTCTTGATATAAACTCTTGCTAAAATAATACCCAAGCATCCAAAACATTTTAAACTACCTTAGATATCCCTAATATCAACCCTTGTATACTTGTAAAATCAAAAGCTATGGAAAACCCTAAAACCTTTATATGAGTCGTGGGTTTAGAGTAGGGAGAACAAGGGAGATTAAAAGTTTACTTTTAATTTGGAAGTGTATGTGTGTTAAGTCTTTGCTAGTACACCCTTTTATACTAGGAGTATTATGGAAACAACTAACTAAAATCATGGTTCAAGAG
Source organism: Tanacetum coccineum (assembly GCA_026074375.1). Lineage (NCBI taxonomy): Eukaryota > Viridiplantae > Streptophyta > Magnoliopsida > Asterales > Asteraceae > Tanacetum > Tanacetum coccineum. Next base: position 13,333 of record BQNB010069012.1, read on the forward strand.
TGGTAAAGGTACCAAATGTGTAAAGTACTCTCCTCCTCCCTATGAGGAGGGATGTGATCTTAGTGGATGAGTTAAGCATGTGTGTTATTAGGAAGTAATATTTGAATTTTGGTCTTGTGTTTTATTACTAGGATCCGACCCTTAGTGGTTTATACATAGAAATGATTTCATTTTTATGTATTGGTTATAAAAGTGGGTATTTGTTTGAGTGTAGATGGGTATTGGTGCTTCTTTGTATGCCTAAATATATTTTATTGCGAAACGTAAATGTTTTACGTAACCAATTAAAATAAATATGAAAAGTTATAAATTATACTCGTAATAATTATATAACACTTGCTTGACGTAAAATTTTACTTGTTTGATGTCCATTTACGTTAAATGTTGATTTTTAGTTTACGCGATTTAACTAAACGATGAAAATTAAAAGCAAACGCGTAAAACCTTAAAAATAAATAATGAAAAGTAGTGAGTCGTAAAATGACCTGAAATAAGCCTCACATTGGCATAACTCTTCTGGCGATCATGAGCGGCTTGAATTCTTTGTTTGATTTGAACGATCTTTTCGGTTGTTTCGTGAATGATCTCTGGACCGATAAGCTGGGCATCTCCAACCTCTGCCCAGCAAACAGGTGAACGACACTTATGACCATAAAGTGCCTCAAATGGGGCAGCCTTGATGCTCGTATGATAACTATTATTGTATGAGAACTCAATCACTGGTAAGTGTCTTTCCCAACCATTCCTAAAGTCTATCACGCAAGCACGTAACATATCTTTTAGTGTCTGAATGGTTCTTTTGCTTTGCCCATCAGTCTGTGGATGGTACGCAGTACTCATATCTAACCGAGTACCCAAAGCCTTTTGAAACGCCCTCCAGAAACCTGACGTAAATCTACCATCACGGTCACAAATGATTAAGACTGGTATTCCATGTCTCATGACCACTTCTTTCAAGTACAGTTTTGATAATTTACCCATAGAGTCATTTTCTCTTATCGGTAGAAAGTACGCAGACTTAGTAAGACGGCCTACTATCACCCAAATGGTATCATAACCATTTGATGTCTTGGGGAGCTTGGTGACAAAAATCTATGGTACTATTGTACTACTTCCATGAGGTATCTCAGTTGCACAACAATCCAAATGGTTTTTGGTGTTCAGCTTTGGAACTTTATAACCCTTGTAAACATTTTCTAACATAAGGTGGCAATATCGGCTTTCATATTGGGCCACCAGTATAATTTGTTCATGTCTTGGTACATCTTGTCGGAACCCGGATGAACATAATATTTTAACTTGTGGGACTCATGCATAATCAGATTCCTTAGATCAGCATAGCATGGCAACCAACTTTTATTATTCAAATACAGTGTTCCGTCAACACGTGGTTCTAACTTTTTCTTCCTAGGGTTGTCTGATTCTCTTAAATTTTTAATCAGCATACCTCCCACATCTTCAGCTTCGAGGTTTTTTGGTTTTCTTGCCTCAGTCTGAGCTTCCTAAATTTACTTGGGAATGTCCAAACCAATACTCATAACTAAGACTCGAACCTGTAATGGCTTAATTTGTTCCTTCCTGCTCAAAGTGTCAGCCACTACATTAGCTTTTCTCGGGTGATAACGAATCTCACAATCGTAATCACTGATCAATTCTAACCAACAACGTTGTCTCATGCTCAATTCCTTCTGATCAAGGATGTGATGTAAACTTTTGTGATCAGTGAACACAGTACACTTTGTTCCATACAGATAGTGACTCCAAATTTTTAGAGCGAATAATACTGCTCCTAACTCTAAGTCATGAGTCGTGTAATTCTTCTTATAAATTTTTAGTTGTCGTGACGCATAAGCAATCACCTTCTCATTTTCCATTAATACAACACCTAATCCTTTATGCGAAGCATCGCAATAAACAATAAAGTTCTCAGCTCCTTTAGGTAAAGCCAAGATAGGTGCACTACACAACTTCTCCTTTAATAGTTGGAAAGCTGCTTCATGTTTGTCACCCCAATCAAACGTGACCTTCTTCTGGGTTAGCTTCGTCATTGATTTGGCGATCTTCGAGAATCCTTCAATGAATCTTCGATAATAACTAGCGAGACCTAAAAATTAATAAATCTCCGTTGCAGTCTTAGGAGATGCCCAATCTTTAATAGACTCGATCTTGGCGGGATCCACGTGAATGCCCTTACTGTCAATCACGTGACCAAGGAAATATACTTTGGGAATCCAAAATTCACAGTTAGAAAATTTTACATACAACTCCTCCTTCTTAAGCAACTCCAAGATTAACTTGAGATGCTCTTTGTGCTCTTGCTTGGTCTTTGAGTATACCAGAATATCGTCAATAAAGACAATCACGAATTTATCTAGATATGGTTTGCACACCTGATTCATGAGGTCCATAAATACAGCCGATGTGTTAATAAAACCAAACGGCATAACATGAAATTCATAATGTCCATATCAAGTTCTGAATGCGGTCTTCGAGGTGTCTTCTTCACGAACCCTTAGCTGATGATAACCCTACCTTAGGTCGATCTTCGAGTTGACACTCGACCCTTGAAGTTGATCGAATAAATCATTAATTCTTAGAAGCGGATAACGGTTCTTCACCATTAGCTTATTCAATTCCCGGTAATCGATGCACATCCGGAATGATCCATCCTTCTTCTTGACAAACAAGACCGGAGCTCCCCAAGGTGAGGAACTGGGTCTTATAAAGCCTTTGTCGAAAAGTTCCTGCAGTTGATCCGACAATTCTTTCATCTCGGACAGGGCTAATCGATAAGGCACCCGTGCTATAGGTGTAGCACCAGGTACTAAATCGATTTGAAATTCCACTTGTTGGGTTGGTGGAATACCTACCAAATCCTCGAGAAATACTTTGAGAAAGTCTCGAACAATTGGTAAGTCTTAAAGTCGCTTCTCCTCCGACTTGTCCTCTGCCTTCTTCGTGTTAATATGTGCCAAAAAGACTTGACATCCTTTCAGAAAGTATTTCTGAGTTTTGGTGCACGAGATGATGTTTAATCGAGACTTGTGTCCGTTGTTACTTCCGTCACCACAAATAATTAAGATTTCATTTTCGAAGGGGATACGAACAATCTTCTCATCACAGACGATTATAACATGATATTTTGATAACTAGTCCATGCCAATTATGACGTCAAAACTACCAATCTCTACGGGCATTAAATCGATGTTGAATGGATGATTCAGAAAATTCAAAGTGTAGCCTCGTATAAGTGTATTTATCCAAATTATGTTACCTTCAGCTAACTCAACGTCATAACCATGGTTTAGTGTAGTTGGGATGATATCAATCAAAGAACTAAATGCATTAGACACGAAACTCCTATCAGCACCAGTATCAAATAAAATCGAAGCATAACGGTTGTTTAGGAGGAATCACCCATGACAACATTAGAGTTTAGGTTTGTCCCTGCATTGCCCACAGCATAAGCTCTTGCCATAACATTACCATTCCCAGCTTGATTTCCCTGATTCTTGTTCTTTAACTTTGGGCAATCCTTCTTGTAATGGCCGTAAGCTTCACACTCAAAGCAAGTGACACCCTTTTGATTTGCCCCTGGGGCTCTTTGGTTGTTGGCAGCAGTAGGCTGGCTTTTAGAGTCCCATGCCAGATGGCAATTCCTCTTGCAGTTGGTGTACTTAGGAGCACACTGCCCATTATTATGGTAGTTGCATTTAGGGCACATGGGTTTAGATCCCCCGTACACTTTCCTTTCCCTAGGCCCAACAATATAGGCCATTTCCACATTATGCCTTTTGAAAGGCTGATGTTGATTCTGGTTGTTCCTTGAAGTGTCATCAAGTTTCCTCTTGTTTTCAACATAACGGTCAGCTAAACTACAAATCTTCTTATCCATCAGTTCAGTGGCAAACTCAATGGCATCTTGCATTGTCTTGGGCTTAGAAACCATCATACTTCCCTGAATCATGTCAGGAAGTCCACCAACATACTTCTCGACCTCATCCGATTCCTCGGGAAACATTCTCGAACACATCAGTGCCAACTCTTGGAAACGTTGGTTATAGCTTAACACATCAGTACCTTTGACTTTCAGATTCTAGAGCTCAATCTCTAGCTTCTTGATCTCGCCTCTTAGGTAGTATTTGGCTGTCATCATATTTTTTAATGTTTTCTAGGGCATCTCGTATGCACTATCATAACCAACAGTCTTGACGTGGGAATTCCACCATGTCAGAGCACTGCCAAGAAGAGTGCAAGTAACAAACTTGATTTGGCACGCGATGGTGTAGTTGCTAATATAGAACACAAACTCCATCTTCTTAAACCACTGAGTTAAACTAACAACTCCTTCAATACCTTTGAAATTTAGGGATTGGCATTTGAGGAAGTCACTGTAAGTGCACTCACGAGCAGCTCGCTCTATCCTTCTGCTTCTAGTTCCTGAATCATGGCTGTCATCACCATTTCTACTGGTTCTGTTTGCTTTAATTTCTGCCAATGCATCAGCAACTCCTTGGGCTATGAGTTGCTTAATAGCCGCATTAGTCATAGGGGCGGTGGTTATTGTTGCGGCGGTTCTCTTTGCTAGCATTTTCTTTAAATTACAAGAAATATAATACATGCTAGATTTCATACAATCATAAACGCGACATGACATATGCATAGTAAATAAAATGAGATCACAACACACAGTGAAATATACAACTGAAGTAAAATCAACAATGACATAAATAAATCAACATTCTTACATAACAATGTCGATAATCATACATGATAGTTTGGTTACAATAACCAGTACAAATGAGATACAAAATGAAAATATGGTTCTAAGGCAATGTTAGTTGGGAGTTACCCATAATACTTAGCATGCCATACAAGATAGCTAAACAATGACAAAAGATCCATACAGCCTACTAGCTGGGAGTTACCCATAAAACTTAGTAGGTTATACATGATAGCTAATAAATGATGCAATACTAACAGCTACTACCAGCATCAGCTGGTCTATCCTGAGGACATGCCTCTACAGTGTGTACAAGCTCTCTGAACCTGTCGTGCTCGTGCTAAATGTTGGCCGTCAGTTTGTCCTCATCTCTAATCCTCTGCCTCTGTAGTACTTCGACATCCCTCTGTAAAGCTTTAATCTGGGCCTCCATGGCCTGGCTCCTGCTCTTAGAGTGAACCCATGCCTGTCGGGCAATAATAGCCTCATGCTCATAAGAAGAAGCCACCGAGCAAAAGTATCTCCTATCTCTAATCAATAAAGAAACCTAAGCTCCTAGTAAAGCTCAGTCATCTTGTTCGTCCTCATAATGCACCTGGAGCTCGTGAGTCTCCTGCCTCTGAGTAGTAGCAAGGTCTGTAACCCTCTCATTGGCCACCCCCACGGCAGTCATTGCTCTACTCTCAGCAGCGTAGATACTAGCCTCCACAATATCAATGAATCCGTAGTCAACACTACCAGTCAATGCATGCCCAGCCTTCCTAGCAGCAGTAGCAGCCAAACTCTCCCTTACCTCAAACCTGGAAGCAAGAGCAGAGAAACGGGCTCTCTTTCCAAGCGGCATCTTCGCCTCCAAAATATCATCTCTATGAGCAGGCTGCCCGGATACTAGCATCCATAGTATCAATGAACCCATAGTCAACCCTATAGGCTAGAGTCTGTCTTGCGTGCCTAGCAGCAGCTGACGAACTCTTCCCAACCTCAAACCTACTAGTGGGAGTAGTAAAACAAGCTCTCTTCCGAAGCGGCATGTCTGTCTTGGGAAGATCATCTCTATAAGTAGTAGATGGTAGAAAATAGGGCGTGGTGGTGATGGTATCTCTGATAGATGGTGGGTGGATGGTGATGCAGCTCTCAACCAAATCCCGGCTGCTTTGTAGCCTAACGGTGCCTCAACATAGGTAGGGCTAGTATGAGTAGGTGGTAATGGTAGAGGTAATGGTGAAGATGGTACAGGTAGTGGTGGTGAGGGAATCTGGGGGAGTAGGGATGATAGTAGAGTAAGTGGAGATGGTGGCGGTGATAAAGGAAAAGTATAGCAGCAACCGCGACAATAAGTACCTCAGTAGCAGCTGACATCGGTGTCTGGGGTCAGACAGATATCCTAGCCCTACGACGTCTAGGTGATGGTGCAGGTGTAGGTGCAGACTCGTCGGTCTCAAATACCTCTGTATCCTTAGCTGAGGAAATAGGGTCATCAACAGGTACAACAGAAGAGTCGGTCGGAGCTGGATGCTCCTTTTCCTCCTCGTCATCATCCTCAAAAGCCTCCTGCTCCTCATTATCATCATCATCGTCATTGGATGACTCATTATCATTATCTTCTCCTCCATCGGCAAGATAGTCGGTAGGATCCTCCTCAGGGTCCTCCTTTGGATCCTTCTCTGGATCGGAGTTAGCAACGTAGCCTGGTGATAAGGATGTAGGTGAAGCATCATCTAGTAAAGGCTGGTCCTCAATAGGTGCCTTAGCGTCAAATGGTACCATGTACTCTGGGTACTCAGGCTCAGGTACATAGTCTGGAGAAAGCGGTGCCTGCTCTGGCTTCTCAGGGCCAAGCACATAGTCTGGTGAAGGTGGGTGCTCAGGACCCGGCACGTAGTCTGGAGATGGTGGTGCCTGTCCGGGGGAATGTGGTGCGGCATTAGGTGCCTCTAGCTCGTCGTCAGAAACCCACTGGAATCTCCATGGCTCAGAATCAGTATAAATGGACGTGTAGGTAACTGTGGAAGATGACATGACTGCTGGAAGATTACATGGGAACTCACAACTCTTTTAGTTGGTAAGGTTTCTATTGGCAGAAAATGGGTGTTCAGAATCAAATTCAAGGTAGATGGTGACATTGAAAGATTCAAAGTAAGGCTTGTTGCCAAAGGATTTACACAAAAAAGGCATTGATTAAAAGGAAACATTTGCTCCTGTGGCAAAAATGGTCCTAGTCAGAGCTCTACTAGCTGTTGCTATTTATAAGAAATGGTTCATTGAGCAACTAGGGGGGGGGGTGTTTCAGGTTGAGAGACGGCACAGATTTTTGTTGGTGACTAAAATATCTATTCCAAGACACTAAAAACGCTGCAAGCAATTAACAGAAGATAAAAGAGCGGTCTAGCCAAATATAAGAAAATTGTATTAACCATTATTAATCCAATCAAAACGTTGGTTTGTTTATTTAGTGCAATGATTACTTATCTTGAGGTGGCACATCATTCTTAAGACTTAGGCGTTACTTCTTTACTAGGACCTAGACAGTTGAATTTGTCACATTTAAAACGAATCCACTAAAGCATCCTTATTTGTTGTTTATAATCTATCTTAGGGATTAAGCAATGGTGATCTTGTTAAACCCTTAGCTCATAGAGACTTTACCCACTTACTGCTTAATGGCAATTCATACACTAGTAGTTCCAATACCATAGTCTTATCTTTACATTTAATCGACGAACGTTACTCGTTAATACAAGGTCACCTATGGTCAACTCATGCTCATAATCTAAGGCAAAGATAGGTTGTTTAATTGTGATCCTATTGGTTAGACGTCTAAATTCAATATCTTGGAGAGCTATCCCGCATCTAGATTACATGTCCGTATCACTCTAGATCCGTGAATGGTTAGGTCGATTCAAAAGCTCGTAAAACATAGTATAAATTGAATAAACATAAACAAGCAATTCAACGTATATATCAGAAATCCGAGATAAACAAAACCAAACTTTAAGATCTTCCTAACAATGGCTAATACCTGAAGGTATTAGCCTTCAAACGTCATATGAATACAAGTGTAATGATTTTAGCCAAGTAAACAAACGAGTTACGAATAATGATACCAAAAAAACGAACGTATACAAGAGTATAAGAAATTACACGTTGTCTCCTATGGAATGAATCGCGTTGCTCGACCTCTTTCTTCTCTTTTTTCTCCTCCTGAAAATCAAAATTTTATTGTTTGGGTATCGAGAATATAAATTTACCCACTCTAAACCCTCGTTTTTGAGTTTTCTATTTATAGGGTCTGGAGTCAGTTCGATACGACGTATCCAATGTCTTGGATACGGCGTATTGGGGGTTTCTTAGAGTAGGGACCACGTTTGATATCTTCCAGAATATTTTATTTCCTTAAAGCTTGAATACCGCGTATTACCTTTCCTGGATACGGCGTATTAGATCTTGTTTCCTTCGTGGTCTTTGGTGAGTGCAGGAACAGATACGTCGTATCTTCCTTGATGGATAAGGCGTTTGTTGTTAGAAACAGTTTAATCTTACAAAATATCTTTGTTTAAGCTCCAGTATGCGTAGCCCTTTTAGTTTTATCTTCACCAAGTACTTCCATAATTACTGCAGTTCGCAAATATATAACGATTATGTAAATCTTTACAATAATTTACAAAATTGGTTAATTACCCAGGGATAAATGATGCTATAAATCGACGTTATTTGATGTCATCAAAAATCCTCACCCTTGAATCCTACTTGTCTCAGTAGCCTTTAGACGTTTATGAAAATGTGTATCCATAGGGATTTTTTCCGTTTAAGCATTTATTTGATTAATACAAGTACACAACCACCAAAAACACCTCAGATTAGGAAGATGATAACATCAATTCACTCAACTAATCTATTTGGTTACATGTAAACTAATTCGCTACAATTGCTCGGCGTCTTGACGAGTATTCTATTATAGGCTTGGCTAAGGACACACATCTCACCGCTAGAGTAAGGAGTAAAAGTTTATAAACGTAATTGGGTTTTTTATGATAGGTTAGGGTTGATCATTCTACAATCTTTCACCAAAGTACACACCAACAAGCAGCTGAAGCACACTATACATAGGCATAAGGACGGAATAGGACATTGTGTGCTTCGATCACTTCCCTCATTCGAGTTTAACAGGTTAGGATTTAAAGATGATATTAGGGTAGGGTCTTCTTAACTTTCATCAATAGTAATAAACCAACAAGGCAGCTAAGACATGCATACATGGCCGTAACGACAGAATAGACATACATGCTCGTACACATCCTTATTCGCGTAAAACCCATGGTTAATGATTAGGAAAGGGAATTAAATTGTTGTTAAATAAAAATTACAAAACAAATAGACTAGGTCTAAGATATAAGTTGCTAGACACTTTTTCTCGACCGTTACCATGATAAAGACACAACTATTTACAGACGTCTTGATCATTGATAAAAAACAACAACCAAAGTTGGCGTTCTTGTAACGGTCAACTTCCCAATCATCCCGTACTTTACATACTTTTACAAGACAAGTGGCGATATCTACCACTTTATACAAAACTCTACATCGTTGATGTTTAAGGTCAGTATTAACGATTAACGATCTTCATTTTAATTCCTTCGGTCTAAGCTTTTGCGAAACGATTATCTTCAAACATACCTTCTCTTTTTTTGTTGTGTTTTTTTCTAATTTTTTCGATTTTTTTTCTTGCTATACTACGAAACTCGGTGTAATTTCACCATCTTCACGATCATAATAACTCCAGATAATTCCTTCGGACGTACCAATAATTGTGTTGGTAGTAAAAATACATGAGTTTTGACTACTTTATACATTCCCATTTGCAATGTGCAAATTTCTTCCCAACCGTACCAAAGATAGAAAATTGACACAAGACTCGAGAAATACATACTTTACACTTTAAGCAACTAGCAACTGATAAATGGACATAATCTAATAGGGTAGGCTAAGGTGTAAAGGTGTAACGAAACATATAATTGGTGTAATTCCTAAAGGATTGGCTCTATTGGTTTTTTCTAGTGGTATCTTACTCTGTAAGATAAGAGTAAACAAGAGGTTTATACGGAGATTAAACTAAACCAGTGTAGATAGTTAATATAAAAATATATAAAGTCTTTTTGGTGTAATCCTATAATTTTCAATTTAAAAGTACTTCCATCTAAATCCATAGTTATCATTATTGTTTGGTCACGAATTGAATATACCAAGCAAAGGTTACAAAAGTCTATACATTCCACTGGCATCTCTATTTTTATGGACTTGGGGTAAACATTGGTAACGGATAAGGTTTTAAATCCTCACAATATCATAACAAGGGTTATTTGTGTGCGGTTTATGTATCAAGTAATTTCACAATAAAGTTATATGGTGATTTTGTTTTTAAATTTTGAGCATAATTTTAAGCATTTTAGTGTGAAAAATAGGTTAAGTATCCATTCTAATTCCCATCCCCCCACTTGAATTATACAACGTCCTCGTTGTATAGATAAAACATTAAAAACGAGAATTTAAAAGAATTTGAATGAGAAACTCCCTTGATATTTTGCTCGGTAGATTCTCCAAGTTGAGTTTATGAGCAAGAATATGTTGAATAGCCGTCTTGAAGTTTCAAGACTCTAATACATCAAATTTTCCAGATCGTATATTCTTCACCAACATTGTCGATTTCTTTTCTTTCAGCGAGGTCCTGTGCAAAATATAGGAAAAACATGCAAAATCCTATCTCAGGTATCTACGGTTAATTTAAACTAAACTAAATAATCTGTACAGGAAACCGATATGCCTTATCCATAAACTGGAATACGCCGTATCAAGAAACCTATAAAAAGTATCTAAATACGGGTCAGTCTGTTAAATACGCCATATCATGTGCATGAATATGCCATATTGACCGAATTGACAATAATGTTTAAAGTGCATAAAAATAAAGGACTGATAGCGTCCAAACATTCAATATGTCGTATGGTATGGAGCGGATACGCTGTATTGATGTCTGAGAAGACAGGCTCAATAAAAATTAATAACAATCCGGGTGTTCCCGGGAAGCACTTTTGTTTGTTTTATAGCATGTCTTTAAGTTAGACTTTTCTTCAGCTTCTTTTTCATTCCATCTCATGCACGTTAATGTGCCCGCGGGTAGCCCATTCCTTCCATTTCGTATCTCGGACATACTCGGCGTCCTAATTCAAGGACCACCTTAAAGAAACTCTTAAACTTTTGGTACGAAATAGTGCGAGAGAGATCTCATTCATGTTATCTTCTTTCTTGCCTTCAGTATTTGGTAGGAACTTGTTGCATTGGTTAATTAGTTGTGGTGTTTTAAAAGCCCGGATGTGATCGCACCATTTTGTAAGTTACTTCTTATTACATATTGTAAATAGTAATCATTCCTTCAAATCGTTTTGCTTTAATCCTAACTTCTCTTAAAAATAGTTCACCAAAAATAACATCGCCCATTCCTTCATCATGATAAGCATCCATATCTTCTAAAACTGCAAAATCTGTTAAGATAGAAAAAGTTCAACAACGATAGGGTTTTTTTTTTAAATGGCTTATTAAGGTTCTTCCAATACAGTGTTTCCATTTTGTATTTTAATTTTTCATTCCTTTTAGGAGTTTATAAAATCTTTTTGGATGATCACATTTTCGTACTTGATATGGAAAATAATTTAGCGTTTGTAAAAATTCAAAACCTATCATGCAAGAGAACTTCAAGCTGTAGGCACAATCAATATGGATCTTCTTATCGTGGTCACAATTACTAGGATATCCAAAAACTTTGCTGACCATTCTAGCATCAATCCTAGCTCTAAATTCCTCAACTACCTCACCTTCCTTATTATGGGGATTAAATCATCAACTTGATCTTCCTAAGCTTATTGGTATATTAAAATCATTTAGTTTTATGTATCTCCAAAGAAGGTCTAATGATCTATTTACAACCAAAGTCTCTTCCCATTGCCTATTTTTTAAATCAAGTTCTTATTCTTTCTCTCAACCTAACATGTAGACCTTAATAATTAAAACTACTAGCAGGTTTAACACTTTTGAAAATTATTTTCTCTTCCCCAACTCTCAAAGTAATCTTTCTTTTAAAAACATCAATCTTAGCACGGGCGGTAGACAAAAATGGCCTTCCAAGGATCAAGGGCACTTTGATATCCTTAGGAATATCAAGATTTATAAAGCCTACGGGGAAAACAAATTTACCAATTACTACGATAGCATGTTTTTCAGCATTTCCTTTTGGATATTTCACAGTCCATATCTGCTATTAACTGTCAAGCTTAGTGTGAGCTAATTCGCTAAATCCTATGTTAAGTAGGTCGAGAGAGGAGAGAGGCATAACACTAACGCTAGCTCCTAAGTCTAGCAAGGGCATTAATCAAAGCAAGCTTTATTAATAAAGCAAGGTAAAGTGAAAATCCCTGGGTCTTTCTCTTTCTGGGTATGGAATTATGATCCCTTATGTTGAAGCTTCAAGTAAGCTTCCGAGAATTCACGGTCTTAGTCCTCATTTTTTTTTCACATAGTAACCATTCAAACGACTTAGAAATGGAATTGTCATTTGTTTTGTCTCGTACATCAGTGTACGGTTCTGTCCAGTTGATGTGCGTATTTGGTCGGAGGGGTCCATTATGGCGTATCAGATTTGAATCAGCTTTAAACAAATATTTGGAGAATCGACTTGACAGGGTCTCTCGGGTTAGTTTCAATTGAGCTCAGTAAACTTCTAAATCCTCTTTCCTGTAGGACCTTGCTCATTTGCCCGATTTGGATCTCCAATGTTTTAATTGATGCTCCTTGGTTCCTTATGGTAGCATCCGTTGAAGCTCGGATCTCTTTGACCAAATTAGAGTTCTCCTCATGTCTTTTTGCCGATTCACTCTTAAACTTGCTTAGGGTTTCTTCCATAGATTGCCTTCGTTCATGGTATGAAGGATTCGCATTGTTCCTTTGGTAGAACCCTGAAGCAGTTGCTCTATATCCCCCTCCTTGAAAAGGTGCGCACCAATTGAGTTGTAGTAAGCTTCTTTTGTGGGTTTTCCCTTCTTTCCTTGAGTGGACAATCTTTGGTGTAGTGGGGACCTTTACATTGTTCACATCCTACTTGAGCAGCATAAACTTTTTCATTTACCTTCTTGATTTCTCTTCCAAGATTGTTGAGTTGTGCTTGTATGGCTGCTAGTCCATCAGAAGTTTCAGTACTTCTGGTCCTTAATGTTCCATTGTGCCATTTTTTAGAGTATTCAGCCATTTCTTGGATGGCTACTTTCGTATCAGCAGCAGTCTTTGATGGTATGACTCCTCTTGAATCAAGAATTTGTCTAGTTGGAACATCCAATCTATTATAGAATAAGACTACCTCCTGCATCTCCGTTAAATAGTGTTGAGGACACTTCATCAAGAGTTCTTTAAATCGCTCCCAAGCTTGATAGAGATTTTCATCCAGTTCTTGCTGAAAGTTATTGATCTCCTCCATTTTCTTTGTAGTACGAGCAGGTGGGAAATATTTGCTTAGAAACTTTGTTTTTAGGATCTTTCCCAAGTTGTATTTTGAACCAGGTGGGTTTGTTTTTAGCCTATGACTTGCGCTCCATGTTACGGACATAGGAAAGGCTCTAAGCTTACTTGGTCTATATTATATAGGGATGCTTAGATATATCCACTGTCTCAATGTGAACTTTCTTCAATATTGTTTCATTCGCATCTTCATGATCCGAACGTTAAAGGTGGTGTCTCGTAGTTCCTTAAGAATTGAGCCTTTCAACTCATAAATGATCCTTGACCTCGATCTTAGGTCTCTAACAACTCGAATCCATAGTCGGCTCGAAGTTATTATTCATGTATTGTTCCTTGTTTTCGTAACTTCTTTCCTTCGAATTTTTTCTTTGGTCAGGATAAGTTATATCGAAATCAGGCGATCTCGATTCGTAAGACTTAGTGTCTTGAAGTGCCTCTAGATGATTGTGAAAATTCTGGTTTTGGATGCTGAAGGTGTGTGTAAATAGTTCCTTAGTCGAACTTCTTGTCATGCACTACCTGAAACAATGGATTAACAATCAGTAGGATGGGCTCAGGAGAAAGAAAACACATATATACGGAAATTGAATGCGAAAAACCAGATCTGTTACTGTATCAGGTAGGTCAAATTCGCCATATTCATGGAAATGAATACGCGTTTAAACTTTTGAACGAATATGTTGTTAATGGATTAGAAGTTGAGATACTTCGTTATTCCAATGGAAGTGGATTACGCCGGTTCGAGTGATCGACCGAAAGTGTAATTAGAGAAAATTTAATTAAATACTGCAAACAATTAAACCACACTAATATACAAGACAAATATGCTAATTATACACTAATCTAAATTACACTAATCCTAAGGGTTAGATCTAATCTAATCTAATGCTAAAAACCAAAATATCAAATAAAAATCAAGATTAATTCTCACTCCCCGGCAGCGGCGCCAAAAACTTGATGTGTTGTAGTTAGGGGTGTGATTTGTGCTTCAAGTTTTAAATTTATTTTTGTCGACTTAACCAAAAACAACACTTTAACGGGCAGTGCACCCGGTCAGTGAGAGTTTCATGGTAATTAAGGTGTCAATTACTAAGAGCGAGGAACACTTTCAATTTATTAATACTTTGGTTTTTCTATTCTAAGTTAGTCTAATCTATGCTAAACCTATGTTAATTCCTAAATCTAACGGATAAAGGGGGTTTTCAGCCTGAGAGACTGGCACAGGTTTTGTGGTGACTAAAACCAATTCAAGACACTAAAATACACGCAAGCAAATTAACAGAAAATAAAAGAGCGGTCTAGCCAAATATAAGAAAAATGTATTAACCATTATTAATCCAATCAAAATGTTGGTTTGTTTATTTAGTGCAATGATTACTTATCTCGAGGCGGCATATCATTCTTAAGACTTAGGTGTTACTTCTTCATAAGACCTAGACAGGTAGAATTCTGTCATAATTAAACGCATCCGCATAAAGTATCCTTATTTTGAGTATAAATCATCTAGGATTAGCAATGGTGATCTTATTAAACCATAGTCATAGAGACTTTACATAATTTACTGCTTAATGGCAATTCATATACTAGTTGTCCACTAACCAAGTCTTTACCAATTAATCGAGAACGTACTAGTTGATACCAAGGTCACCTTATGGTCCAACTTAGCTCACGATCTAAGGGCAAAGATAGGTCGTTATTTATGATCCTATTGGTCTAGATGTATAAATCACTATATGGAGAGCTATCCCGGCATCTAGATTACTTGGTCTGTATCACTAGATCCAGTTGGATGATAGGTCGCATACAATGCACAGTTAACAAGTATAAATTGATAAACATAGCAAGCAAATTCAAGATTAAATTAAGAATCGAGTTAAACAAATAAACATTAAGTCCTTCATAACAGCAACTAGACATCACTAATGCTTTTCTTCATGGTGATCTTCATAAAGAAGTTTATATGTTTATTCCTCAAGGATATCCTACTCCTGTCTCACCTAACATAGTCTACAAACTCAGAAAATCACTCTATGGACTGAAACAAGCAAACCGATAGCGGTTTACCAAACTCGCCTCTTTTCTTCACTCACTGGGCTTTTTACAGAGTTATGCAAATACTTCTTTGTTCACTTTCACCAAAGGCACTCAGTATATAGCTCTTCTTATCTATGTGGATGACATTTTACTGAGTGAGAATGACAAATCTCTAATTCAAGCTATCAAACAACAACTTGATCAACAATTCAACATTAAGGATCTTGGATCTCTTCATTACTATTTGGGCATTGAGATAATTCAAAACTCCAAAGGCCTTGTTATGTCCCAGAGGAAATATGCCTTAGATCTTTTACAGTGTGCAGATGCTCTTAATCTCAAGCCTTTTACCATTCCTCTGGATCCTCTCAAGAATCTAAATCTCACAGATGGTGAACCACTCTCTGATCCCTCCCTGTATAGAAATTTGGTTGGCAAGTTCATTTATCTTACCATCACTAGACCTGGTCTGTCATTTGCAGCCGAAGCTTTGAGCCATTTTTCTCACCAACCAACAACTACCCATATGAATGCTCTTTATAGGGTTCTCGGGTATATTAAGTTATGTCCGGGACAAGGCTTATATTTTCCAAGAGAGAACAACCTAAGTCTATCTGCCTATTGTGACAGTGATTAGGCCTCTTGTCCAATCATAAAAAGATCAGCCACTGGTTCTGTTGTTTTTCTATGCCCATATCTAATCTCATGGTCATCAAAGAAGCAATTAGTAGTTTCAAGATCATCCACTGAAGCTGAATACATGGCAGTAGTATATTTTACCTGTGAAATCACTTGGCTACAATGTTTATTCAGAGATTTACAAGTTCATACACCCACTCTGTACCCCAAATAGGGTCGCAGCGAAATAAGGGGCTGAGAATGTTACATCATAGATCAATAGCACAAGATATGAGAACGACCTCTATATGAGTCGTTTAAAAATGATACCTTGGATTAAATAAATTGTTTGTTACAAAAGCCCATAGCTTAACTTGTTCATCCTTGAAAAGTGTAAAGATTTTAATGCATAACAAATACTCTAAAATGTAATGCACTTAAATCTTTATGATAATGTGACTCCAAAATGATGACCACCAATGTATCCTTGTTCTTGCCTTATTGACCTGAGCAAAACATGCTTTAAAACGTCAACATAAAGTTGGTGAATTCACAGGTTTAAATCATGTATAAAGTAGGACTGCAAGATTTCCAAGTACAAGACATGTAACACATATAATATCTCAAAATGTAATTACGAAATGCACTAAGCTCATGACACTGAAGCTACAACATATATGTATACAAATAAATGCAAATAATGTGCCCGTTTAGACGTTCAACCCGCAACATCCAAATTGTTCTGACATGGTATACATTCGTCGTTTCGGTACCGCCGAAACTAGTGAGCGCTACTCACCCGAATGGGGATGTCAATCTCAAATAGATTTATTCATAACATTCGCGCTTTCAATCCAGTAATTAACAGTTCATGATTCATGGGCATAGTTGGTTATAGCTACTTAGGCAAACTCATAATTTGTTTAAAGTGTACTTGCGTCTAAATGTAAAACAATGCATGTTTCTCACCCCAAGAATTGTAAATTATTGGGATCGTATAAAAATAGGGCTATGAACTCACCTCAAATGAATGCTTGATTATGTAAATCAAATAAGTGAAATGTCTCGCGGAATCCGAATGCAACCTAATTATTTATAGGCCGTATGAGTATAATGTATTTAATGTAAATACAACATCATAAGTTATAGAGTTACACCACCACCTAATACTTTTTGGTTTAGTTTAAAATGTCAAAACAATATTTAAATTGTACTTGTTAAATAAGTGTCCATGTATTTATACTTGTAAAATAAAATGTTATCTTTATTCAACAATTGATTATTGTTAAAAATACTTGATTTAATATTTTTATTGATTATCCGCATAAAGCATCCTTATTTGCTGATTATAATCTATCTTAGGGATTAAAGTAATGGTGATCTTATTAAACCTTAGCTCATAGATACTTTACCCACTTACTGCTTAATGGCAATTTATACACTAGTAGTTCACTTGTCCAACTATCCAATGGAATTCAGAACGTTACTTTTGAATTATCTAGATCACCTGCTAGTATAACACGATCATAAACCATCTGGCTAATGATCTAATTAACTAGTTAAGCCCGAAGCGTATCCTAGACACAGACTTAGAAGGACAATATTTGTGTAACTATTATTCTAGATGTATAAATCACTATATGGGGAGATATCCCGGACTCTAGATCTACTTGGTCCGCTTTACTAGATCTAGTTAAATGATAGGTCGCATACAAAAGCGCATAAACAAGTATAAATTGATAAACATAAACAAGCATACAACGATAAATCAAGAAATCGAGATAAACAAATACCAAACACAGACTTCAAAATAATTCTAAAACCCTAAGGTATTATGCCCTTCAACCGTCATAATAAACACAAGAGCAATTTTTTAGCCAAGGTAAACTAACCGAGTTAACGAATGATACCAAAAACTGAATGATTACTAAAGTATACGGAATTACACGTTGTCTCCTATGGAATTGATGACTTTGCTCGACCTCTTCTGCTCTTTTTCTCCTCTGAAAATCGACTTAATGGTTTAGGGATCGAGAATTATGATTTAGCACACACGACAACTCGTTTTGAATTTTCTATTTATAAGCTTAGAAGTCGGTTCCGATAAACGGCCATATCTCAAGTGTGGATTTGCGTATTATGGATTTATTAGAGTATTGGGGGGGGGGGGGGGGGGGGGGGGGGGGGGGGGACCACGCATGATATCTTTCAGAATATTTAAATACTATATCTTGAATACGACGTATTGAGTCTCTCTAGATACGGCGTATTGATATTCATCCTTCTGTGGTCTTTGGTGAGTGCAGGCACGGATACGTCGTATCTTCCTTGATGGATACGGCGTATTGGTCTTCAAAATAGTAACCTTCAAAATATCTTCATTTAAGCTTCAAAATGCGCGCCTTTTGCTATCTTTCACCAGTTACTCCATAATTACTGCAATTCTCAAATATAAACGATTAAGTAACAATTCTTTGCAATAACTATACAAAATGGGTTAATAACATAGGATAAATAATGCTATAAAATAGACGTTATTTGATGTCATTAGAGCGCTACTCACCTGAACGGGCATAGTGGGTTATAGCTACTTAGAAAAACTCATAATTTGTTTAAAGTGTACTTGCGTCTAAATGTAAAACAATGCATGTTTCTCACCCCGAGAATTGTAAATCACTGGAATCATATAAAATGGGGATATGAACTCACCTCAAGTGAATGGATTGATTATATAAATCAAATATGTGAAATGTCTCGCAAAATCCGAATACAGCCTAATTAATTATAGGTCGTATGAGTATAATTTATTTAATCTAAATACAACATCATAAGTTATAGAGTTACACCATCACCTAATAGCTTTTGTTTAATTTAAAAAGTCGAAACAATATTTAAATCGTATTTGTTAAATAAATGTCTACGTATATGTATCCGTAAAATAAAATATTATTTTTGTCCAACCATTGATTATTTGTTAATAATACATGATTTAATATTTTTATTGATTATATAATGATATTATATAAATAGTTTAATTGTTTTATAAAATAATATTTATAAAGTTAAAAACGTATACAAATATTATATAAATGCTACTACAATATTTCTTAAGGTTTTTATAGCCCAAACGGACCCGAAAACACTCGTAAACCACTTTTTATATTTCCATCAGATTGTTACATTTTTATAAAAATCACAGAAAATTATTTATTAAAAATAAATTAGTTTTAATAATTTCTATTTATTCGAAATCTTTAAAAACTCATAACTTACTCATTTTAACTCCGTTTCGCTTGTTCTTTATATGTATGAAATCGTGACGAGATAAGTTATCCAAATAAAATACTCACTGTTTTTTATAAAAATCTGTGTCAAAACAGTTTATAAAACTATTTTTATAAACTTAAATCCTTCAAAACCGTAACTCATTCTTTTAATTCCGTTTTTAAAGTTCTTTATGATGACGTACCCTCCCCTCCGGCTCAAAGGCCTCCCCTTCGAGCTTGAATGAGTTATTTTCCCAATTGTACTTTGAAACCTTCGAATAGTTTCGAGTGGCGTAAAACTGTCTTCAAGACAGTTACCAGTATGGGAATCCGCAACGCAAAGGCCCCAAACCCTTCGCGGTCAGGCCTTCGACGAAACTAGGGCAGAGGTCAGACTTGTTTAAGTCAAACACCCACGATCTCCCTCTCCACCAAAGATTTCCCACTAAGGTATAGAACGTGGTATACAGTTCCTGCAATTACCCCTCAAAACGTGGGACACCCTCACGATCACCGGCTTTTGTGCTAGGCCTCATCCCATCCTATTTCTACACATATAAATAGATGGCAAGATCTCCAGGTACGACTAAGACTTTCACACACTCATACATATTTACATACTTACTTTACATCATAAAAGCACATACTTACTCTCACGTCGGAGGTGATTCGCAGGGACACCCCCTGCGCTTCACTTAACGTAGTGTTTCTATTTGTGTTGACACAGGTTATCCAAGACTTGGCATTCCTTCAAGCACCCCAAGAACTCTTTGATCCCATCGAAGCCTGATCATGCCCATAATTGCACAATCAGTGGCGCCATCTATGAGACCTGCAGTAATTAGTCCCGTCCAAACTAATTCAAATAACCCCCAAACCATTTCACCTACTTTTTCGGCATGACTAACGGAAGAGAAACGACACCACCACTGGGTTTCTCGACACTACCTCATATACCTAACATCAATACCACTAAAAGACCACCTGTAACTACTACCGTGTTTGCCGCCACTACCCCTGGAAATACGCCATTTGCTTATCGTGATTCCACTTCGACTGATCCTGCCCCTATGATTAGTCCTGCTTTCGTAAAAGCCAACAATGAAATTCTCG
>BQNB010069013.1:0-33644 GCA_026074375.1 Tanacetum coccineum
TGATAAGATGTTAGATATCAAACAATTTTATATGACATTTTTATCTCTTTCTGCTCTGTCTGTTTTATATGTTCTGTGTAACACCCCCAAACTACGATACACAGCGGAATATAACATTTGGGGTGCTACTTCATAATACATGCACACGAGTCCCAGTAAATGTTCAAAGATACATTTATAAAACACAATTTCATTTATTAGAAAAATCAGAGTTACATATATCCCAATACCATTATAGAAATTGTTTCTAAAAGTCACATCACGACTTGATTTCTAAAACACTTGTTTAGTTTATGACACTACTTCACCGAGACACCATCCTTAATATTCGCGTTCCGTCCCATCCAAGCCATCAACAATACCTAACATGAGATACATGCTTAAAAACGTCAACAAAACGTTATGTGAATTCATAGAGTTTACAAATAACATTGGTTCAACAAAACATATAATATTGCTCGTAAGACAAGTTATAAAAATATTGATTTCAAACTAAATGAGCCCATGTACCGAAACTTAACACATTCATCTCGTAGGACGAAATTATGTCCGAGAAGTATGCCACTTCTCCTAATATTAACTACAAAATGTCCGTAACAGGGTGCTCACCTTCGGATTCATACCCCGTCAGGGTTGTCAAACCCAATAGATCTATTTAATGCATTAGCGTTCACCCACAACAAGGCAACTAACGGTCACACAGTAAAATGCATATACTCAATAGTGAATGGAATCATTTTTAGTATCAAAACATATTGCGTTCTCATTTTCACAAAACAACAAGTATCCCCCCTCGCGGGTTTAAAAATATTTAAAACATTCAAAAGCGAGGCTATGAATTCACCTTGATCGAAGCCGAAGATCAAAACAATCCATGGAAAATTAACGAACACGATCATGACCTATAATCTATGTCGCTCGATTACTATACCGAAAAATATGGTCAACGATGCGTACATCGTATCAACAAAATCATATATATATATATATATATATATATTCATACATGTGATGAAAAATCCACTTGCGCGACCTAAATCTCAAAACCCCACTTCATTGTGTTATAATTATTCCTCTCGTTTTATCTTACGTGCTTTAATTGAAAACTTTAGATTTTCGATAACTTTCTATTTTTAGAAAGTTATTATTTTCGGAAAGTTATCATATTTAGTAAGTTTAAACATCTAAGTATATTTTTAATACTTATCATTTTATTTATATTCATGTATTTAGTTAAAAATTATATAAGTCTTATATGACCCGTTGACTTTTTAAAGTCAACATTTGACTTTCTTTGACTTTTATACTTATATTTATTAATTAAGTCTGACCCGCTCCAAACGACCCGTTATATAACGTTTTCACGATTCGGACAAAGAAGAACTTTTATGAGAAACGATATTCCGGACAACTTTTTAGTTTTAGCCGAGACCTGAATCTCGACAGAAAATAACCAAAATGCCCCCACAAGAACCTTCTGTAACTTTGACATTTTTAATAAAAACGCAGCAGTTTGACCATCGGTTTTGACCTGCTATATCGCATTTTCGTGACTTTGACCAAAAAGAGATTTTATGTAAAACGTCATTTTGGACAACTTTCGTGTTTTGCCGGAAGGCTAAAACAGACTCGAAAGTGCTCAAAACGCTTGTTCAAATTCCTGACAGCAACTAGTAATATGTCTAATAGCTGATTGAAAAGTATATATTTTTCCAAACTTAAATCGGCCGTAACTTCTTCGTTATTAGGATTTACGGGACGTTCGAATTACCGAAACGTACATTAGGACGAACCCTATCATATTTCAAAATCAAAAATCAGTTTTTATAAATTTTCGAACCTCGTTTTCCACGCCAAACTTACTGCACGAATTTACACTTTTAAAAAACCATCAAAAATATTTTCTCAATCACCTAATATCATCATCTAGCCTATTCGACGCAAGTATACTCGGATTTCATCACATGCAATAACTCGAATAATAATCAAAACACAAAAACAATTATAAAGATTAGCGATAAGATGCTTACAATGCTATATGAGATAAATCGAACTCGATCAACAACTCGTCTTGTTCCTTTCTTTCTTAGCCGCGGCTCGAACTCAACCTAAACACCAAAACCGTATATTTTTCTCATTAAACCGCGCTTCCAAAACACTTATCTAGCTTCGATAAACACCCCCGATTCTAACTTCAAAAATTTACGGTTTTTTATCTAGCTTCGATAAACACCAAAACTACTCATTGCATGTGTTATTTTGTTGTGTAGATGTGTAGAAAATGAAGAGAGGATTCGAAAAATATAGGTTGATTATTGTGCATGTGACTTTTTCCGGCGACACAGCGGTTTCTGGTGACCGGAAATCTTTTCCGGTGGTGGTTTCCGGCCGAACTAGGTGAAAGGAGGGATGAGGAAGACAATTTTCTAAAAAGAGTTATAAGTGTGTGTAAGCCTCCCTTTTATAGAAAACTAGTTTAGGCAATTGACTAAAATAGTCCTCCCATCTTTTCTTCTTTATATTTTTGACACGCCACACTTTTACTTAGATAAAAACAGACTACCGTGGCTCGGGATTAAACTTTCTAAAAAAAAAAATTATTTTCCGTTACACTTTTCTTGGTATAAAATATTTAATAAAATGTGTACATTTTAAAACGCGAGTCCGGCTCAAGACAAGGAACAAAAAGACGACATTCATAAAAAAAAAAAAATTTACGATCTTAAAAATAATAATGAGCCGTGTCGTATATTTTTATGATGCTCGAAACGGTTAACGAAAGCGCGGTCAAACGTTGACTCGCGAAACGTAAAAAATGATTATTTTAAATTTCCGTTCGTAATAAAATACGAAAATAATTATTTACGACAAATAAAATTTTAAATGTCGACGTTCGCTCACACGAATTTATAAAATAATAGTCATGACGTCGAATTCGCGATCGTCATACGCGTCGTGAAACTCGGGTTGTTACAGCCTTATCTTCAGCAGATGTAATAGGCATCACTGTCATAACACCTTCTACCATTGATGTCTTTGGCAAGGTTGTACCATTCTCTATGACTTCCCACAGTGCATAGTCTATCATCTGAATGTATTGTTCAATCCTCATCCTTCATAACTCAAACTCGCCTGGTTTGAGCATGAGAACTTTGGATGCAGCCACCATGTGTGCAAAATCTTGATCCATATCTTCTAGCAAAGTTTCTCAAAGCAACAAGCTATGATACCACTTGTTGGTCCTACTTGTTGAATTCCACTTCAATAGATCGAATTCCTTAAGCTTGTTTAAGGTTTAGTTATATTAGATAAATCTAACACAACTATAGTAGAAACTTTGTGTGTATTAAAGATTATGCGGAATCTAATCTTTAATATTAAGAAGAATTTTTTTAATGAAACAGTAAACACAATGAACATATAAAATGTAAAAGCTCCAATATTATTAAGCAAAACAATACAAATACTCTCAAAGTATTAGGGTTACAAAGACCTTGAAGCTAAGAAAAGATTTTATGAATAACTTGTGATTTTTGTTGTGTTGTGTTGTGCTGTGTTGTAGCTCTATGCCCTAGGACCTCTTTTTATACACCAAGGAGTCCTACTCGGCTTACAATACTTTCCTAAGTATATCAAATCTTTTAAACAAATAAGTTATACATATCTTTTACCAAAATATCTCATACAAATCACATAAGCAGTACTAACTAACTCAGCAGTACTAAGTTCTTCACCAGCAGCATTAACTCTTCAGCAGTAGTAACTTTACACCAGCAGTAGTAACTGTAACAATCCGAGTTTCAGGTCAACGTCTATCTTTAGCTAAGATAGTTAATTTAATTGCGTAGATAATTATAGTCGTTAAGCTATATGTGGTTTGATGAGAATTTCCATTTATTAAGTGAATTTCATTCCGTGATTTAGTTTCTATTTGTTTTTAGCGTCTAAGAAGGTCAGAAAAAATTATTTTACTGCTCCGAAAGCGTAAATATGTTAATTTTGTATTTTTCGTCGTTTCCCCGAGTTTTTGTAAAAACCGTGTTTAAAGGTCGTGTTATACAAGGTTTAACGTTTTAATAAAGGTTTTAAACTATATTTAGTGGGACGGATTTAAAATATTTACATACGCGATGTTACCCGTGTTTAGACGGCTAAGTAACGAAAATATAACCATTTTGTATTAAACTTGCAAGGACTTTTGAAAGGAGGGGTTAAAGTTGCCAAAAGCTCAAAGTTAATTTCTATAAATACTAGCCTATATTCATCACTTCATTCTTTTACCAAAAATTTCACTTGTCTCCTCCCTCCTCCCTCCTTGTCCGTTCGAAAACAAACACCCCTAGTAATTTGATCATCAAAACTTTGTTACTTACATGCATTTAAATCCGATTACACCATTTTAATCCTTGTTCAATCCTCTACAAATCCCACTAAAGAAACCTTACATGCATTGAGTTTTGAGGAAGTTAGGTTTTTGGTTGATTCTTGGTCATTTCAAGTATAAGGGTGTGTTTACTAGTGCTAGATTGTTGTTATATTGAAGTGGTTTGGTTTAAAAAGTTTGTTTGGTTGGTCCTTGTGGTTCATCCGTACGGTTTGGTCTAAGGGGAAGCAAAAATCAATCTTTGTTATTGCTTTGTCAGCTTTTGTTTATGTTTACTTGTTGCTAGATTAGTTGATTATTACATGTATATGATTATAGCTAGTTGATTCAAGTGCAAAATGGATTTGAAAGTATTTCAAGTATTGACATATGTTTGATAGGTTTAGTACATGTTTTTAGGCTAGTTAAGCATGTTAGAATGGTTGGATTTTGGTGAAAATGGGTTTTTGTAAGACTTTGTGTTGACTTTTGTTGACCAGAAAGTTTGACTTGGTCATAGCGTGTCAAGAAATTTTTGAAATCTAAATTAGGCTTTTGATTATGATAAAGGATGTTCTAAGGTCCGTTTTGATATAAGGTAGGCCTTGTAACTCCTAAAAACGAAGATTTTACGGCCGAGTCAAGTTTGGGTTATTTTGGGGTAAAAAGTCAACTACGAAGTTTGACTTTTGAAAGTCAAACTTGCGTATACTTTTGAATATAGTTTGTAACAAGCAAAGGGTTCATAATGTTAGTTAAACCAAGATAAAATGCTAAGTTTGGATTATATTATCCTTACTTTCGGCAAGCTTTCTAAAAATGGAAACTTTATTTAAAACATTGTGATATTGTTAAGTAAGTCAAAGCGAAATGTTTTGCGTCGCACTTGGAAATTCTAGTATATGATTGTGTATACGTAATAATGATATATATACATATGTATATGCAAGTATGCATTATATGATATAATATACTATTAGTCACGTGCCGCCATATATGTATAATATAGGTCGCGGTTGAGACGTGAAGTTTCTTGTGTTTGTTGAAGTTGATTGATTGGATCATTTGCTTAAGGTGAGTTCATAGCCTCGCATTAAATTCCTTTAAATGTTTTAAACCCGCGAGGGGGATACATGTTTGTTTTATAAATCGAACACATATGATTTTATGGTATGCTGGACCCGATATGAGATTGTTTCCGCATAAGTAGCTATTGTCGAAGTCCCTTATTTCATGAACTGTTAATTGCCTATTATGGGTGAGCGCTAATGCATTAAATAGATCTATTGGGTTTGACAACCCTGTCCGGGGTTTGAATCTTTATGACCACCCTGTCAAACGGACATTTTGTATTTAGAGTATAGTAGGTATATGACAATAATACCTTGTTTTGGGGCACTTTTAAACATATGAAATGCCATATGTTCTGTTAACGTTTCAGTGTCATGAGCTTATTGCGTGAAAGAAAAGAAGTTGCTATACATTGCATTCGTTGCTTTGTTTTCCCGAGAACTAATAATGTGTTCAAAGATTTTTACTTATTGAATTATTTAAACTCTATGAATTTCACTCAACTTTGTTGTTGACATTTTAAACATGTTTTATCCCAGGTAACCAAGGCTAAAGGCAACGATGGCGTAGAGGTGTCGTGCGTGTGGTGATGGATTTTATGGAAAGACTTCTTGTGTGTTCCGGTCTTTCAAAAACAATATTTTATGTTTGTGTTTAAAAACAATGTCTTTTATTTGAAAACAATTGCTTTTCATGGTTTGTAATAGACGGTGGTTACGATTCTGTGGGACCTAAACGCATTTTAACTCTGAATAATTATGGAACATGTTGGGAATTATGCTTTCCTAACTTAGTACCGTTAGTTATAAAGTTAGTACCGACAGTTATAGTTTGTACCGCCAGTACAAAATAGTTAGTACCATTTATAAGATATGCATGAGATATGTTAGGAAAAGATATGCATTATCTTTTTACGTGTTTTATAAGCCAAGATTAGGGTTTTCCTTGGTGTATAAAAGGAACCCTACGACATAGTTAGAGATATCAGTTCATTGACATATCTCATAGTTAGTAATCAATACAAAAGTTTAGTTATTAATATTCATTGTTCTTCTTAGCATTATAAGTTAGTTTCCACATAACTTATAGTGTTCATAGTCATTGTTTCTCTTGTGGTTAGTGTGGAATTATTCATATTAACTACAACCTTTAAACAGGCTAGAAAGATCTATTGAATTGGGATCTACAAGTGGTATCAGAGCTTATAGAGAAACACTGAATAAGAAGAACCAGAACACATCTGTTTCATAAACCCTTACTTTTCAAATCTTATCAATGGCAGGACCAGAAAATGATACTCCACCACCACCACCACCACCAACACAAACACCTGTAGTAACACAAACCCCTCACACTATGTCCACCATAAAACTCCCTATTCTTAAGAAGGGAGAATATGACATTTGGGCTATGAAGATGGAGCATTACTTGGCTCACACAGACTACCCTATATGGGAAGTCATTCAAAAGGGTAATGGTCCTGTAAGTGTCTCTACAGATACTAATGGAGTAATAAAGGTGTTGCCGCCCAAAACTGCTGAAGAAACTCTGGCTAGGGAAAGAGAGAGGAAAGCAAGGACCACCTTGCTCATGGCTTTACCAGAAGATCACCTAGCAAAGTTTCACAAGATGACAGATGCAAAAGAGATGTGGGATGCTATCAAATCCAGATTTGGTGGCAATGATGAATCAAAGAAAATGCAAAAGTACATTCTGAAGCAGCAGTTTGAAGGCTTCTCTATATCCAACTCAGAAGGACTGCACAAAGGCTATGACAGGTTTCAAAGCCTTCTGAGTCAACTAGAAATTCATGGTGCAGGTGTATCAACTGAAGATGCAAATCAAAAGTTCCTCAGATCTTATGATGCAATCAAAAGTTCCTCAGTCCTTTACCTTCTTTTCTGGTCTCTGAAGTTAGTAGGTCTTTGGGTATGAGGACGAGGAGCGGGGGGAGTAGGACAGGGCTCTGCTTTGAGGGATTTTATACAAGTCTTATGTCTTGAATCTATGGTATAAGGATTCTACGGCTTCTTCGGTCCAGTAATTTGAATGTTGCCGTGAACGCTACGGCGGAAGAGCACGAACGGACTAATGATATTAAGTATTGGGGCTTATGGGGATGGCGGAATTGCTTTGGGACAGCAAGCTACAGTAAGAGAGACGGGGGGGGGGGGGGGGGGGTCCTCATCATACACTGATGAATCTTATGTACTCCTTGCGAGTACTGTCTCAACCAGAGTGCTAGTGGGGGTCCATAATTGGATCATGAGGAGTTGATACTGGAGTGTATGTGAGGATCTAGATAAATGGGACATTAAATGGCAGGAGACATTGAGAGGTGTGGGATTTTTTGTAAGTTCGTTTTATTTGGATCAAGATATTAGAGGAAAGGTTGGATTTGAGAAAATGTTATGTGATATATTACTTTGGGGGTATTGAGAAATTTCTGGGTGCGGAGGGAGGGGGAGTATCTAGGGAAATGTGTGGCGTAGTGAGTGGCGAGGATCACAAAAGGGGGAGAGAGCGGATGAGAGTGACAAGAGTGCGAGAGAACATGTGAGGAGAGGGATTGTGAAGAAAGAGGAGGATGGAGGGAAAACGCGTGCAAAGGCAGGAGGAAACCCAAAGCTTTCGGGTAACTCTTGAATGGAGAAGGTATGATTGGACCTGCTGGATAGCAGAGAATGAGCAAGAGAACTTTGCTTGTTGGCTTTCATGCAATTCAGGTTTAGACACATGAGGTAACCTCTGATTCAAAAGAATGTGTAGATCATATACTAAACTTAAAAAATTTGTATATCATGAACAATATCTCTCTCTCTCTCTATATCATGTGAAAGGCCTGAGAAATAACATGAGTGGGGGGGGGGTAGGAGGGGGGGGTTGGGGGGGATGGTATTTGGGGTGGGGGGGGGTGGGGGGGGGAGAATGGGGGGGGTGGGAGGAGATGGGGGGGGGGGGGGGGGAGAGGGGAATGTTGAGTGTGAGGGGGGGGTGGTTGGGTTTTTTGGTTGGGTGGGTTGGTTGGGGTGGGAGTAGGGGGATCGTGTTGTAGTTGGGGAGGGGTGATATGTGAAGTGTGGGGGGGGTGTTGTAGGGTGGGTGGGGAGGGAGGGGTGGTGTGGGGTGTTGAGATATATCACTCTTCTCTTTGTTTGGGAGAATAATAGATTATAATTCTCATATGGGCGAGGAGGAGGGGGGGGAGTTTCATGATGAAGGTGTTAAATAATCATCATACAAGGAGTAGTCATGAGAGTGTTAAGGATAAAACTTGGCTTGGGTATGGAAACCAAATGCATGAAGGTATTTTAAGTTATGAAAATGAAGTTTTTCAAAGTGTTTTGACAGTAGGTCTATAGTGATAACAGAAAGATAGTCATAGTGAATGATAGATATCAAGGGAATGCATGCAATCCCCTCTAATGACAGGGATCTACATCCCTTCTGGACCTGATAAAGAAATAGATGAATCACAATTTACATATGGTCCAAAGCAATCTAAACCTAGTGAATCTGATACTAGGAGCAGTGACTTTAATTCTTGTGAATCCAATTCTAGTGAAGAAACACTTGAATCTATGCCTGAACCAGTTGTCAATGAACCCAAAGTAGTAAGTCAACCTAAAGTCTGGTCTGATGCTCCTATCATTGAGGAGTATGAGTCAGATAGTGATGATGATTGTGTGTCTACACCTTCAAAAGAATAGGAACAACCTAGTTTTGCTAGTACTAATAAGCATGTAAAAACTCCTAGGGAAACTATTAAAAATCAACACACATATAGTCAAAATCCTAAAGTTGACAAGAAAGATTGGAATGGTTTAATGTCTAAAAAGCTAGGTTTGGGATATGGATTTACTATGAAAGCATGTTTTGTGTGTGGTAGTTTTAGCCATCTTATTAGAGATTGTGATTTCCATGAGAAAAGAATGGCTAAACAAGCTGAATTGAACAAAAGGATGTGTAAGGGTACTGGTCAAAGGGAAAATAGGCCAGTGTGGAACAATGTGCAAAGAGTGAATCACCAAAACCAATTTGTTCCTACAGCAGTACTAACTAAAACTGGCAGAATTCCAGTTAATACTGCTAGAGCTAGCAGTACTAACAAGGTTAATACTGCTATACATAATTTTAACAGTCAGACAGTACCAACTAATGCTGCCAGGAAAGTTAATACTGTTAAACCTATTATGAATAATGTTAGACCAAAAATAATTTTTCATAAAACTTATTCACCAATTAGAAGACCATTTAAAAGAACAACAACACTTAAAACAAATCTTGCAAATCAAAAGATTAATACTGCTAGGGACAAAGCAGTTAGTGCTATTGGGGGCATAGGGAAAACCGTTGTTAAGCCCTCAGCAGATTGTGTTTGCAGACTAAAGAGGTACTATGTGAATAAATTCTCTAAACACAATGGTGGATCAAATTCTAGAAAATTTGTTAATTCTGAAGATCCATTAGGCAGACCCAAGCCAAAAATGGGTTGGGTCCCTAAGAGAAACTAGTTTCTCTTATTTTTCATGTGCAGGATGATCCACATAAAGCTTTGAAGAATAAAAGAATTGTTGATAGTAGATGTTCCAGGCACATGACATGAGACAAGGCCTATCTTGCTGAATATCAAGACTATAATGGTGGCCCTGTTGCTTTTGGAGGTAGTAAAGGTTACATAACTGGTAAAGGTAAAATAAAAACTGGAAAGTTAGATTTTGAGGATGT
Organism: Tanacetum coccineum; assembly: GCA_026074375.1. Taxonomy (NCBI): domain Eukaryota; kingdom Viridiplantae; phylum Streptophyta; class Magnoliopsida; order Asterales; family Asteraceae; genus Tanacetum; species Tanacetum coccineum. The sequence continues at coordinate 10,163 of BQNB010069013.1, forward strand.
GTCCTTTGTAAAAGAACTACATCAGTTTAATCTCTTTTCTGTGTCACAAATGTGTGACAAGAAGAACAAGGTTCTCTTTACAAACACTGAATGTCTTGTATTATCTCCTAATTTTAAGCTGCTTGATGAAAATCAAGTGTTACTTAGAGTCCATAGACAAAACAATATGTATAGTTTCAACTTAGAGAACATTGTTCCTACTAGAGGATTAGCTTGTTTAATTGCAAAGTCCACAACTGATGAATCCAAGAAATGGCATAGGAGGTTGGGTCATGTTAACTTTAAAACCTTAAACAAACTTGTGAAGGGAAACCTTGTGAGAGGTCTACCTTCCAAGATTTTTCAAAATGACTACACATGTGTTGCTTGTCAGAAAGGAAAGCAACACAAGGCCTCCTGTAAGGCCAAATCAGTGAGCTCTATTAGTTAGCCCTTACAACTTTTACATATGGACTTATTTGGACCTACATCTGTAAGGAGTATAATCCATAAGACTTATTGCCTGGTTATCACTGATGATTTTAGCAGGTTTAGTTGGGTATTCTTTTTAAGAACTAAGGATGAAACTAGTGGAATCCTTAAGGACTTTATAAGACAGATTGAAAACCAATTAAACAAAAAGGTTAAGACTATTAGATGTGATAATGGAACAAAATTCAAGAATAGGGACATGATTGAATTCTATGGGTTAAAAGGGATCAAGAGGGAATATAGTAATGCCAGAACTCTACAGCAAAATAGAGTTGCTGAGAGGAAAACATGACCCTAATTAAGGCTTCTAGAATAATGCTAGCAGATTCATTTTTATCTAACACTTTTTGGGCTGAAGAAGTTAGTACTGCTTGTTATGTTCTTAATAGGGTATTAGTGACCAAGCCTCATAATAAGACACCTTATGAACTTGTAACTGGTAAAATATCAATCATAAGCTTTATAAGACCTTTTGGGTGCCATGTGACCATCTTAAATACCATTGACCATCTGGGCAAGTTTGATGGGAAATCAGATGAAGGGTTTTTAGTTGGGTATTCTCTACAAAGCAAGGCTTTTAGGGTATATAATTTAGAAACCAAGCGGGTTGAGGAAAACCTGCACATAACCTTTTTAGAAAATAAACCAAATGTTGCAGGAAAAGGACCAACTTGGCTATTTGATCTTGATTATTTAACTGATTAAATGAATTATCAACATGTGAGATCAGAGAATCAAGCTAACAAATATGAAGGTCCATAAGAAGCTAATCACAATGCAGGTCCACAAGAAGCTAATTACAATGCAGGTATACAATATAATATTAATGCAGGTGATTCTGAAAAAGAGGATGAATCTGCTCAGGACTACTTTGTCATGCCTATATGGTCTTCTTATTCTTCAACAGTCAAGAGATCAACAACAAAGGATGCAGGTGAAGCACCTAACAAACATCCCGATATAAAGACAGATGAGAAGCCAGTAGATAAGGAAGATCAAGTCTTTTTAGATGAACTTGAAAGACTTAAGAGGCAAGAAAAGGATGCAAATAATGCAGCTGAAGCTCTTAGGAAGGAGTTTGCCCAAGAAACTGAGAATTTGCTTCTACAAGAAGGAGCTGCTAAAGCTAGCAGTACTAACATAGTTAATACTGTTAGCAGTACTAACATAGTTAATACTGTTAGCAGTACTAACACAGTTAATACTATTAGCACACCAGTTTGTACTGCCAGTCCTTATGATGGACTATCCTTCTCTGATCCAACCAATCCTGACCAAGATGACTCAGAAATACCTGCACTTGAGGACATTTATAAAAATCCTACTGATGGTATTTTTACAAATTCATCTTATGATGATGAGGGTATAGTGATTGACTTCACAAATTTAGAAACTGTTGTGAATGTTAGTCCTATTCCCACATCAAGGATTAACTCTATTCATCCTTCAACTCTCATTCTTGGAGATCCACAATCAGTAGTTCAAACAAGAAGTAAAGTGACTAAAAGTTCTGGAGCCCGTGCATTTGTAAGTTATATTCAAAAGTAAAGGATAAATAATCATAAGGACTTCCAGCATTGTTTATTTGCTTGTTTCTTGTCTCAAAATGAACCCAAGAAGATCTCTAAAGATCTTGAAGATGAAAGTTGGGTTGATGCTATGCAGGAAGAATTGCTGCAGTTCAAGATTCAGAAAGTTTGGATTCTTGTAGATTTGCCTTATAGGAAGAAGGCAATTGGAACAAAATAGGTTTATAGAAATAAGAAGGATGAGAGAGGAGTTGTGGTAAAAAAATAAAGCAAGGTTAGTTGCCCAGGGACATAGGCAAGAGGAAGGGATAGATTATGATGAAGTTTTTGCTCCTGTGGCCAGGATTGAAGCCATTAGGATCTTTTTAGCCTTTGCCTCTTACATGGGCTTCATAGTCTATCAAATGGATGTGAAAAGTGCCTTCCTTTATGGAAAAATTGATGAGGAGGTCTATGTGTCTCAACCACCGGGCTTTATAGATCCTAAATATCCTAAGAAGGTCTACAAAGTCGTGAAAGCTCTCTATGGGTTACACCAAGCTCCCAGAGCCTGGTATGCTACTTTATCTACTTTCTTGTTGAATCATGGATACAGAAGAGGAACTATTGACAAGACTCTTTTCATTAAGAAGGACAAATATGATATCATATTAGTACAAGTTTATGTGGATGATATCATATTTGGTTTTATAAAAAAATCTTGGTGTGATGAATTTGAAGCATTAATGAAGAGTATATTTTAGATGAGTTCTATGGGAGAGCTCACCTTCTTTCTTAGATTACAAGTCAAACAAAAAGAAGATGGTATCTTTATAAGTCAGGATAAGTATGTTGCAGAAATCCTAAAGAAGTTTGATTTTGTTAGTGTTAAGACTGCTAGTACACCAATTGAGACCCAGAAGCCTTTAGTCAAAGATGAGGAAGCCAGTGATGTATATGTACATCCTTATAGATCCATGATTGGTTCTTTAATGTACTTGACTGCTTCTAGGCCTGATATTATGTTTGCAGTATGTGCTTGTTCTAGGTTTCAAGTCACTCCAAAGACCTCCCATCTAAGTGTTGTCAAGAGAACTTTTAGGTATCTAAAGGGCAAACCCAAACTGGACCTTTGGTATCCTAGAGTGTTCTCATTTGACCTGGAAGCCTACTCAAATAGTAATTATGCTGGAGCAAATCTTGACAAGAAATCCACAACAGGAGGTTGTCAATTTCTTGGCAAGAGACTTATTTCTTGGCAATGCAAAAAGCAGACAATTATGGCTACTTCTACTACAGAGGCAGAATATGTTGCTGCTGCCAATTGTTGTGGGCAAGTTTTGTAGATTCAAAATCAAATGTTAGACTATGGGTTCAATTTCATGAACACAAAGATCTACATTGATAATGAGAGTACAATATGCATTGCCAAGAATCTAGTATATCACTCTAAAACAAAGCATATTGCCATTAGGCATCACTTCATCAGGGATGCTTATGAGAAGAAACTTATACAGGTCCTTAAAATCCACACTGATGATAATGTAGCTGATCTTCTAACCAAGGCATTTGATGTTAGTAGGTTCCAGTTCTTGGTTGTTACTATTGGGATGATTAATAGCTGCATTAGTTAAGGGGAGGCAATATGATTTGTTGTATAGTTTGTATAAAGTGTTCAGTATGCAGAAGCATTTTTAACCATCGATGACGAATTTCAAGAAGTTCATTGGGCGCGCGTCACATTAAATGTGTAGGGGTATATATATATATTTAGATATTTTCTAAAAAATATCTAAATATATATAGATATTTTCTTTTTAGAAAATATCTAGTTTTTCATTAATCAAAATATCTTTTTTTCTAAAATCTTTTCTCTCTCTCAACTCTCTCTCATCTCTCTCTCATTTCGACTCTCTCTCTCTCTCTCTAGTTTCTTGTTTCGTGTTGTGATTTATGAAGTGAAGCGTTAATCGGGAACCTACATAATCACTCTCCAATATTTTCTTCCATACAAGCCCTAATCTCTCTCTCAACCGACGATCACTAATTTATTCACCATGGCTGTTCTTGAATCATGCCCTAAGCACAATATGGTCGCTTATTTAGAGAAGTCTAAAGGGAATGCAGAGTTTCATGAAGTTATTGATTTTCTTGTACGAAGCTCCATCTATCATGCTCTCACTGTAAGTCCCGTAATCTCTACTACATTTGTTGAACAATTTTGGATGTCTGCTAAATCCAAAATAATCAACAATGTAAGGTACATTACTGCCAAAGTAGCTGGCAAGCCTGTGTCTATCTCTGAAGCATCAATAAGAAGTGACCTTCTTTTTGATAATGCTGATGGGATAGACTCTCTACCTAATCAAGCTATATTTGATGCTATAAAGCTCATAGGTTATGAGGGGGATTTAACAGTGTTAACATTTAATAAAGCTTTGTTTTCACCCTAATGGAGGTTTCTATTTCATACAATGAATCATTGTATTAGCTCAAAAAGCACCTCTTGGGATCAAATTCCCACTAACATTGCCACTGCTGTCATTTGCTTAACATCTAATTAGAAATATAAATTTTCTAAATTAATTTTTGATGGTATGCTTAGACATTTAGATGCAAAGAATAAGTTTGTAATGTATCCATGTTTTATTTCAGTCTTTTTGAATAAACAGCTAGTGAATGTACCAGTACCTTTAGATCATTTTCCTGTAAATGCTTTGACAAGTAAAGTTTTCTCCTTTATGGTTAAAAAGGGTAAACATTTTTCGGGGAAAGTCACACCTTTATTTGCTTCTATGTTGGTACAATCAACTGAGGATGAGGGTGCTACTTCAGAAAGACCATCTGAACCATAACCTACACCCTCTCCTCCTCACCCAAGTGAAGCAAATGTTGAGCCTCAATCTGACCCATCACCTAGACCTTCACCTACTCCACATATTCCTGATTCTATTCCAGAGGTTTCTGGTGGGAATCAAGGAGGTCAGTCATCCAGTGATAGATCCCTTTCAGGGACTGAGGGTGGCATGACACTCCAAAGTGTCTATGATCTTTGTATCTCTTTGTGTACACAGGTTACAGATCAAGCCAAGGAGATTAAAAACTTGAAGGCACAGATCAAGAAGCTCAAGAAGCAAGCCAAACCTGTTATTACACACTACAGAGCTTGGATGAAAAGTGTCTCTTTGAAGCAAAGGTTGTCAGGAAAGAAATCCTTGAAGTCAAACTGGATGCAAAAGGAGTTTGTATCCATACAGGGGAGAAAGTCTGCCAAAGTTGAACCTTCAGTCCATAAAGATCCGTTGTTTGATGAGCTTGATGATGATGAAATTGATAATATGGACAATGAGGATGCTCAAGATGTGGGGAGGTCAAGAGATGTAATGAATGAAGAGAATGAGAATGTTGATGTTAAAGTTAGTACTGAAGATATACTTAGTACTGCTTAACAAAAGGTTAGTACTGACAATGAAAAAGTTAGTACTGACAGACCAAAAGTTAGTACTAACGGATCCAAAGTTAGTACCGACAAGGAAAAAGATAGTACTGATAGGACAGAAGAAGGTACTGATGATCAAACTGAAGGAAGAAGGGCTACTCAAACTACTCAAACTACTCAAACTACTACTTCTACAATGTTTGGAGATGATGAAACAATTGCTCAGGTTCTTCTCAACATAAGCCAAGCCAAAGCAGTTTCAAGAGAAAATGAGAAAGGATTAGAGTTTAAGGATGTTAAAGAGACTGAGAGACCTAGGCCTACTTCAACTAGATCATTATTGACATTAAAGCCTCTTCTAAAGATTGATCCAAAAGATAAAGGAAAGAAGAAAATTAAAAGGAAGATGAGTCTGAAACTGAATATGAGGGTATTCCTGAAGCTGAAAAGAAGTTTAAGCAACTTGCTAGTGATGAAGAGATGGCTAGAAAGTTACAAGAGGATTGGGAAACAAAAGAAGAAAGGAAAATATTAGCTGAAGAAGAAGCTACAAATGATGCTCTCATAAGAAATTATGATGATATAAAGGCAAGATTGAGGCTGATAGGCTTCTAACTAAAAGGCTTCAAGAAGAAGAAAAAGAGCAATTCACAGTAGAAGAAAAAGCAAAATTCCTTCATGACACAATTGCTGCTCAAAGAAGATTTCTTGCTCAATAAAGATCAGAAGCTATTAGGAATAAACCACCTATAAAGAATAAATTAATAAATCAAATGATGACCTACTTGAAGCATGTAGGAAATTTCCAGCACTCTCATTTGAAAACCAAGAAGTTTGAGGAAATACAAGCTCTGTATGAAAAGATAAAAAGGTCAGATGAAGATTTCATTGCAATTGGGTCTGCTGAAGATGAAAGAATGATAAAAGAGATGAATGAAAAAGGAATTGATTCTTCAAAGAATGAAAGTGTCAAGGAGGAGAGTAAAGAAGAAGAAGGTACTAAGAAAAGAAAGAGTGGTCATATCAAAATGATTGCAAGGAAAAAGCCAAGAAAACAGTCAGATGATGACAGTGATGATGAACATAGAAAATGCCTGAAGATTGTTACATTTAAGGGTATCTTAGATAGTGAGATAATGGAGAAGAAATCTGTCATTGCTAGATTGGACAAGGTATCATCACCAGATGGAGATTATCTTGTTATCTACAGAGCCAATGGGAACTTCAGGGCATTCAACTATCTGATGGAGGTACTTCATATATTTGATAGGCAGGATTTATTTCATTTGTATGACTTGATGATGGAGCAGTACTCAGAAATTACATTAGAAGGATTTGAGTTGATTCTTTGGGGAGATTTGAAGATTATGATGGAATCCTCTACTAAAGAAAATGATCAAAGTGATTTCTGAAGTAATCAACAAGATTGGAAGATTATCGCTTAGAGATTGTATGAAGCTTGTGGAGTTTGCATTCTGGAGCTTGAAGATGGGATTGTTATTCATATGTTAGTTGAAAGAAGATATCCTCTTTCAAAGGAGTTATTGCAAAGAATGCTTGATCTAGGATTAGAAGTTCAAAGAGAAAGTTCTGTTGCTCTTGATTCAATAAGATTTATTAAGCAACAGATTGATGAAGAATGATGCTGTGAATGGAATTAAGAAGGGTTTGAGTGTTGGCTAACCACCACACAACAAATGGTCATCAGTTCACCATGCTTAACAGGCATAAGAACTAGCTATTCCATAAGCAAACGGCTTGTGGTAAAGACTTATCAAATCCGTTTATGGTTGACAATTTACCAAAAATTGTAAGGTTTTCAACTCACCTTGCTTCATGGTGAAGAGTTGGCTAGTCCAAGATCAAACAGTTCTTGGTAAAGACTACTCAAATCTGTTGATAGCTGATAGTTTGCTAAAAATTATATGGTTTATCAATGCACCATGTTATGGCAATGATGCATTGGCTAGTCCAAAAGCAAACGGTATTTGGTAAAGACAAGTCAATTCCGTTGATAGATGACAGTTTACCAAAAACTGTATGGTAATTAACTCACCATATTTTTGAAATAAAGAGTTAACTATCCCAGAGCAAACGGCTACTGGTAAAGGAACATCAAATACGTTGATGGCTGGTAGTTTGCCAAAAACTACAAAGCCAACTTAGTTGGATTGTTGCTGAAAAGATGTTGCTGTGTTACTGAAAGGACAGAGTTGCTGCTGAAGATGGATAGTGTTTAAAGATTAGATCGTGTTATGTTAAAGTGTTTGGATACATCCTCCGAGAACTTAAGAAGATTAACTTGAAGAAACATAAAGTTAAGTGAGTTCAACACTCATGTTTAGGGGAGGATTGTTGGGAATTATTCATTCCTCACTTAGTACCGTTAGTGATAATAGTTAGTACCGATAGTTATAATTAGTACTGACAGTACAAAATGTTAAGTACTGATCAGTTAGTGAGTACCGTTAGTAGAAAATAGTTAGTACCGTTTAAGAGATATGTATGAGATATTATAGGAAAAGATATGTATTATCTTTTATGCGTTTGATAAGCCTATTAGGGTTTATCCTTAGTCTATAAAAGGATCCCTCACGGCATAGTTAGAAATATCAGTTCAATATACATCTCATACAATCATATCTAATAGTTAGTAATCTGTAATCACTTAAAGCAGATTAATAGAAATCAAGTTTAGTATTCATTGTTCTTCTTAATACTATTGTGTAGATTCCGCATATACAATAAGTATTCATAGTCAGTGTTTCTATATAGTCAAACTGTATTTATACAAGTTGGCTATCACCCTTAGCAGGTTGCAAAGATCTGTTTAGTTTGGGACTCACAATTAGTGCTGCTAGTTATACTTAATACTGCTATGTTAATGATGTTAGTTATACTTACTACTGTTTGTTATAATTAATATTGTGAGTAAGAAATTGGTGAGCATAAAAACAGAAAGAGAGATGTGTGTGTAAATAAAAACAGATAGAGTGAATTGGTGAGAAAAAGAAATGAGAGAAAATAGTGAGTTGAAAAACAAAAAGAGAGACGTGGGACATAAAAATAGACAGAGTGACTATATGAGAAAAAGAAATAAGAGAAATTGGTGAGAATGAAAAACAGAAAGAGAGATGTGTGAAAATAAAAACAGACAGAGTGACTATGTGAGAAAAAAGAAATGAGAGAAATTGGTGAGAATGAAAAACAAAAAGAGAGACGTGTGAAAATAAAAATAGACAGAGTGATTCAGTGAGAAAAAGAATTGAGAGATATAGTGAGAATAAAAACAGAAAGAGATCTTGTGAGAATTAAAATTGATGATGGAAATGCTTTTTGGAACGAAATTGGAGTTAATGCTGGTGACTCAAAGTTAATACTGTTTGGCATAAACTTACTACTGCCAGTTAAGTTAATGCTGCCAGGCATACACTTACTACTGCCAGTGTTAGTTAATGCTGTTAGGCATAAACTTACTACTGCCGATTAAGTTAATGCTACCAGGCATACACTTACTACTGCAGTCTTAGTTAATGCTGCTTGTTTAAGTTAATGCTATTGAGGGTGATTTCATAAATATTTCGATTATGGGCTCATTCGATCAATTTTACACTTTGATATACTCTCTAATCATAAACACTAACTCAATTTTATCATTCATCATCAAAACCCAACACAATGTCGAACCTAAAGTATGCTGAAACTCATAATTTGGTTGTGTTTTTGGAGAAACACAAAGAAAGTGATGGGTTCGAGGAATTATTGATTTTCTAAATGCAAGTTCTATCAGATATGCACTAACGGTGAATCCCACCATCTATACTTCATGCATTAAGCAGTTCTGGGCTACTGCTAAGGCAAAGACTATTAATGGGAAAGTATAGATACAAGCCATAGTAGATGGGAAGAAGGTGATCGTCACTGAGACATGTGTGAGAAAAGCTCTTCAGTTAAAAGATGTTGAAGGTACTGAATGTCTACCCAATGCTACCATTTTTGCAGAACTGGAAAGAATGGGGAATGAAAATCTTACACAAAAGCCTACATTCTATAAAGCTTTCTTTTCACCTCAATGGAAACTTCTTATCCATACAATTCTGCAATGCCTTAGTGCTAAGACTACTGCTTGGAACGAATTTAGTAGCACTATGGCCTCTGCTATCATCTGTCTTGCCACAAACCAAAATTTCAACTTTTCCAAGTACATTTTTGATAATATGGTAAAGAACTTAGAGGGTGGAGTTAAATTTCTAATGTATCCAAGGTTTGTGCAAATGTTCCTGGATAAACAACTTGAAGGAATGTCCAAACATAAAGAAGTTTATGTTACACCTTCTCATACTAAGAAGGTTTTGCTATTATAAATAGAGAAGGAAAAGCTTTTTCTAGGAGGGTTACCCCTTTATTTAAAACTTTGATGGTTCAAGCTACTGAAGAATTAGGTGAGGGTTTAGAAATACCAATTGATCTTCAAAATACATCCACTATTATTCAACCATCTACATCACAGTCCTAGAAGAAACAACCAAGGAGGAAACAGAGGAAAGACATTGAGGTTCCTTAACCCGGTGGTTTTACAGAGCCTATCACTGATGAGGCTGCCAATAATGAGCATATACCTGTACATTCTAATGATCCACTACTCAGTGGTGAGGATAGATTGAAACTGGATGAATTGATGGAACTTTGTACCAACTTGTCACAAAGAGTTCTTGAATTAGAGAACTCAAAGACCTCTCAAGCTGTAGAGATTGCTAAATTAAAAGAGAAGGTCAAAAATCTAGAAAGGAGGAAAAAATCAAGAACTCAAGGGCTTAAAAGGTTAAGGAAGGTTGGTAGAACTGCAAGAATAGAATCCTCTAAAGGTGAAGGTTTGGGTGCTCAGGAGGATGCATCCAAACAGGGGAGGAAAATTACTGATCTTGATGTTGATGCAGAGGTTACTTTGGTTAATGAGGCTTAGGAGAGGATTGATGATAATTTAATGTTTGATAAAGGAGTCTTTGATGAGCAAGAAGTTGAGGTTAAAAAGACAGTTAGTACTGCTGAAGTTACTACTGCCAGTGCTACAACAACAACTGTTGATGAGTTGACTCTGGCTCAGACCCTAATAGAGATCAAAGCAGCTAAACCTAAGGCTGTTACAACTGCTGCTACAACAACTACAACTGCTTTTACAAGACCCAAGGCTAGAGGAGTTGTAGTTCAATAGCCAAGTGAATTTAGATCAACAACATTATCTTCTCAACTTCTACAGGCTAAAGAAGAAGGCAAGGCAAAGATGATAGAACCTAAGAAGCCTTTAAAAAAGAAAGATTAATTTTTGGTGGATGAAGAAATTACTCAAAGACTTCAAGAAGAATTGCAAGCTGAAATAGAAGAAGAGGAATGGCTGGCAAGACAAAAAGAAGAAGAGGATAACTTAATTTCATAGGATAATACTCAAGCTATGATGGAGGCAGATTATTAGTTAGCTCAGAGACTACAAGCAGAAGAACAGGGTGAGTTGACCATTGAAGAAAGATCAAAACTGTTTGTAGAGATCATGGACAAAAGGAAGAAGCACTTTGCAAAGCTTAGAGCTGAAGAGATCAGAAGAAAACCACTAACCAAATCCTAAAAGAGGAATCAAATGTGTACTTATTTAAAAAATATGACTAATTACAAGCATAGTCAGTTGAAGAACAAAATTTTTAAAGAAATTCAAATGTTATTTGACAATACTATGAAGTGGGTAGATTCATTTGTTCCTATGGTTGTAGAAGGAAGTAAAAGCCAGGCAGAAGGAAATTCTAGTAGAACAGGAGAAGAACTTGAGTCTGATAATTCAAAGAAGCAAAAGATAGATGAGAATGTAGAAGCTGAAGTGGATGATGAAGCTGAAATGAAAAAGCTTATGGAGATAGTTTCTAATAATGAGGTAGCAATTGATGCTATACCACTAGCCACTAAGTCCCCAATCATTGTTGACTGGAAAATCATCAAACAAGGAAAGATGGGATACTTTTAAATCATTAGAGCTAATGGTAGTTCAAGGAGGTATTCATTAATGATTAGGATGCTTTAGAACATTGACAGAGAAGACATGGAAACACTCTGGAAGTTGGTTAAAGCTAAACATGGTAATACAAGGCCAAAGGAGACATATAAAAGAGTGTTATGGGGTAATCTGAAGGTGATGTTTGAACATGATGTAGAAAGTGAAGTATGGAGAAATCTACAAGGTTACAATGTGACAGTTTAGAAGCTATTTTCTTCAAGTGGAGTACATTTTGTAAGATTTCAAAATCTGCATATCTTCATGCTGGTAGAGAAAAAGTACCTACTCACACCTCCAACAATTACAAAAATGCTCAACAAAAAGCTTCAAACTGACCATTAGAATGAGATGTGCTATCAACTTTTAAAACTCATGACAAAACAGGTAAAGAATCCTGGAAGTGTTTGAATACATCCTCCTGGTGATGGTGAAGACTTTTAATGAAGAAACTTAATATTCAGAAGAAGAATATCAAGTTTAGGGGAGGATTGTTAGGATTAAAAGCTTCTTAATGCTGTTTGGAAGTAACTGCTGCTAAGGTTAGAGTTACTACTGCTAGTATATATTACTACTGCTAATGGAAGTTAAGACTGCTCAGAGACTTAGAAGAAATACTACTAAGTAGTTAATACTGCTAGTATAAAAGTTACTACTGTTAGTGTAACTTAGTACTGCTAGTGTATGATTAGTACTGCTTGAGTAAAGTTACAACTGTTAGCATAAAGTTAGTGCTGCTAGTGTAACTTAGTACTGCTGATGAAGAATAAAGAAAATATTCTAAGTAGTTACTACTACTTGTACACAATTAGTGCTGCTGGAATAAGAGTTAATGCTGCTACTTGCAACTGCTGAAGGATTACAACTGCTAGAAGAGTTTCTACTGTCAGAAGGATAAAGACAAGAGAAAGGATTAAGATGAAGATTGTTTATCAAGATTACTTACGGGATAAGTATGAGATAGTTTTGTAAAAGATACGTATAAGTTATTTGTTTAGAAGATCATGATAACTTAGGAAAATATTGTAAGCCTTTTAGGACTCATTGGTGTATAAAAGGAGGTCCTGGGGTATAGAGTTAAATGTACACACAAAACATTCATACACATTCATACGTTTTGATATATAGCTTCAAGGTTGTAAACCCTAGTACTACACAGAGTACTCGTATTATTGATAATAATATTGGAGCTTTTTAGTAATATCATTGTTCATACATTGTTCATACAATTTACTATTTTATTAATATTCTTCTAAGTATTAAAGAGTAGATTTCGCATACCCTTTATTATTCACAAAGTTTCTACCATAGTTGTTTTGGATTTATCCAAAGTAACTTAACCTTTACAAGCTAAAGAATCGATCTTAAGTTGGGATCAACAATGTTGAAGTATCTATGGCGTTACACCAAAACTTTTGTGGCAACGATTGCTCATTCAACATGGTTCTACTCATTTCTTGAAGTATCCTATTTTTCCTTTCAACCACGCCATTTGATTGAGGTGTGCGTGGAGCTGAGAAGTTATGAGTAATACCATTGGCATTATAAAACTCTCTAAATTGCACTTCATTATTAAACTCTCTACTATGGTCAGTTCTTATTGACACTATTGTACATCCTAATTAGTTTTGGATTTTCTTACTGAATATTTTGAATTGATCAAAAGCTTTGGTTTTATCCTTAAGGAATCTAGTCCAAGTATAACGAGAGTAGTCATCTACTATGACTAAGGTGTAGCAGTTTCCTCCGTAACTCCGTATGGCGGATGGACCAAAAATATCCATGTGGAGAAGTTCTAAGCATCTAGTCGTTGAGACTATGTTCTTAGCTTTATGACTAACGTGTGCTTGTTTTACAATTTTGCAAGCATCACAAAAAGGTTGATCAAACTTAAGCTTAGGTAAGTTTCTAACTAGTTTCTTAGATGCTAACGATTGAATGAGACGCATATTAGCGTGACCTAATCTCCTATGCCACAATGTGGAGTTTTCATAAATCGTTGCAAGACATATTTTATCTTTTGGCTTATTTCCTAATTTCATCACATACAAGCCTTTCTTCCTAATACCTCTACCTATGACTTTACCGTCCTTAGTGATTTCACTATCATGTTCAGAGAAAGTTACTTTAAACTTATTATCACATATTTATCCTATACTTAGCAAGTTAAATCCTAAGTTATCAACATGTTCTACATTATCTATATTGAGAGAGTCATTAGAAATCGTACCTTTTCCAATGATGTTACCGCGAAGATTGCTACCAAAAATAACATTACCTTCATTATATGCCTTGTACGTGGAGAAGAGCTTTCGGTTACCCGTCATATGTTTAGAGCATCCGCTATCTTTAATCTATTCGTCGGGTTCCAAGTCGACTCCAAGGCATATCTACTTATATAGTACAATGACTCAAACATTTGGTCCCCAATATCTCATGGGACCAAAGTTGTTAGTGCTAAACATCCCTTGCATTTGATGCAATTGGTTGGGATGAGGAAATGGAGAATACATTTCCCATGGCATGTAACTTTGAGGTGGAAAGTTGTTCCAAGTTACGGGAAAGCCCTGAGGTCGATTTTGTCGACCAATGTTCCTTTTTGGTTGCGGCGTTTTGGCACGAGGATAATTATTATTGACACTTCTAGGAGGTGGAGTTTTTGATCTAAAATTAGGTTTCAAAAATCTAACTTCGGGTTTTGACAATGGTTTATAAAATTGTTTGACTTCATTGTCACTAGCAACGGGAACTTTGACCTTGTTTACAATTATGTGTTTTGGTCTAGGACCCAAAATAGATTTTTGAAAAGACACACTTTTCTCAGATCCAGGCGTTGCTGGTGGCGGTCCTATATTTGCTTTGGGGACCGCCTGAGCACTTTGGGGGCCGCCCGTATTTATGGGACCTCCATCAGAGGTTACCTTTTTCTGAGCTTTCATAAATTTTATTTCCTTAGCTCCACTAGATGATGCTTCAAATGAATTAAACCCTAATCCTAATTTATCACAGGAGGGTTTTTAATTACTTAGCAATTCATTTAAACAATGTGTACTCTTTTCAAATCTATTTAATCTAGTTGATTATTCTTTGAGTTTTTCATTCTCAATTTTAAGTGTATGACATTTTACACAATCAAGATCAACTCCCTTGGTTTTCTCGAGTGTAGACAATTTAGCTTTTAATTCTCTAAGCTCGTCTTCTAGACTATTTCTAGTGGCTTTTAATCTTTTGTTTTTAGTGATTATCTTTAAACTTATTTTGCATAGTTTGTCATACTCATTATCTAAAGCTAAATCATCTATTGATGAGTTTTCATCACTAAAGTAAGAGGATTCGGAACATACCTCATTTTGTGCTTGAGCTACAAGACATGTCTCGTCTTGGATCTTTTCATCATCTTCTTCACAGCTATCGCTCCAAGAACCTCCAACGAATGCTCTTTGGTTCTTGTCTCTCGGTGGCTTTGGACATTCTCCAATAAGATGATTTGGATCTCCGCATCTAAAGCACTTCCTTTTACTTTTGCCATTTTTATCATCTCGGCTTCTTTGAAAGGTCTTTTTGTCATTTCAAGGTTGTTTTACGAATCTACCTCTTCTTTTGAAGAACTTCTTGAAGTCTTTTATCGTCATAGTGTACTCTCCATCTTCATTTTCGAAAGTCAAACACTCTTCATCCCTAGATTCCTTTTTAGCCTTTAAAGCTAGAGATCTCCTTTCTCCTTTAGCTTTGACTATTTTGGAATCTTTCTTGATGATCATCTCATGGACTTTGAGGTTTCCAATGAGCTCATCAAAAGATAGTGATGTCAAGTCTTTTGATTCCTTAATCGACGTGACCTTTACTCTGCATTTAGGATGTAGAGCCCTAAGAGACTTCCTTACGTAGTTCTTACTCGAATAACTTTCATCAACAGCTTTATGACTAGTGATAATAGTATTAAATCTAGCGAAAGCACTATCTATAGATTTGTCTTCGAAAATGATGAATTGTTCATATTGTTGAACCAAAAGGTCGATCTTATTATCTTTGACTTGGTTATTACCTTGATGGGTGATTAACAAAGTTTTCCAAATGTCTTTTGCCGTATTACACATAAAAATTCTTTCATATTCTTTTCTTGGCAAAGCATTATAAATAACCATTTTGGCTTCGTTATTTTTCGCAAGCCTTCTTTTAAGATCATCGGTTTGTTTTTCAAAAGGGACAACCTCATCAAGTTTGGTTTCTGGATTTTGAATAATGGGTTGAAAATCACCGTTAGTAATAACATACCAAAGATCTAGATCTTTTGATTTAACATATGTCTCGAATCTATTTTTCCAATAAATAAAACTATCGCTTTCAAAAAGTGGTGGTCTTTGCATAGATTGCCCTTCTAGATATTTGTCGGAATCCATAGATCGATCCAAGCTTTAAAATACAATATATTTTAAAAATATTGAGTGACCTTGGCTCCTGATACCAATTGTGGAAACTAGAAGGGGGTTGAATAGTTTATAGGTTCGTTTTTGTTTTTAAAAGTTTGTTTTCAAAGATGTTTAGATCCGAGTTATATGTTTAACCAATTTACAATATGAACAAGCAATAACTATCTAAACTAAAACTAGATAACAACAATAATAATGTAAAGAGATAAGGAAAGAAACAACCAAACCAAGACACCAAGATTTTATAGTGGTTCGGCTACGAAGCACCTCTTCGCCCTACTCCACTCCCCGAGTATCCGACTCGAGATTTCACTATGTCAACAAGCTCCCTTTAGGCGGAGAAAACCGTTTACACGTCGCTTACGTTATTTTTCGACACTAAGCTAAATGTCGAGTCCTAATCTTAGCTAGAACCAATCTACCACTTCACAAGATATACACACTCACAAGATCTACACTATCGGATCTACACAATATCCGAATCATATAAATACACAAGATAAATACAATGGAGGTTTGGAACTTAGAAGAAGAGAGGATAGATCATTAATCAACACTTTGTTTGTTGACGAATACAAGTGTTCTTCTATTTCACTTTATTGAGAGGAGAGATGAGATGAAGAAGATAAGATTAGATCACTTGAAACAAGATCTAAATATGTTAGTGATCAAGAGTTTTAGTGAGAGAAAGAAGTTTTAGAGAGAGAGAGAGAGAAGACTAAAAAATTTCGTGCAAAGAGGAATATTTTTCTGCTGGGAATGGAGCAGTATTTATAGACAGGAAATCCCAACGGTCATCTGTGGGCGGTCCCGGCGGTCCCAGATATATATGGGGGCCACCAGGCCTATAAGGGGGCCGCCCATAGACTCCGCTCATGTTTTTGTCTTTTTGTGGTGAAGGTTGTAACTGTTATAGAACCTTCCATTTTGGGGGGAAAATTTGAAATTCAAATTTTAAGTTTTTAATAAAACTTTTCTTTTAATTAGAAAATATTTTGTAAATGTATTTTTAATAAAATACTTTTGTAGAATTAAAAGTGAGGATTAAGAGAAAAATATTTTCTTGATCACTAATCATGCTTAATGATTTTGTTTGTCCATACCTTAAGTGATCACTAATCTTAGAAATGAAATTTCACACTTAATAATTTGTGAACGTTTATTTTTATCGTAAACGTTTTTACATTTTGTTATTATCAAAACAATGAGAGGTCGAAAAGTATAAATAACGTTTTTAGACATTATTTGTATTAACATAGGAAGTTGGAGAGTTCATCGTACCACGCTCTTGGAGCTTGTTTGAGTCCATATAATGCCTTCTTTAGATGGTAGACTTGGTCAGGATGATATGGGTCTACGAATCCATCTGGCTAGTTTACGTACACTTCTTTCTTCAGAGGTGCGTAAATAAATGTTGTCTTAACGTCCATCTGGTATACTGGAAATGATTTGTGTGCAGCATACACAATGAATAATCGGACAGCTTCCAACCTAGCAACTGGTGCAAATGACTCTTCGAAATCAATTCCTTCCTTTTGAGCATATCCCTTAGCTACAAGATGAGCTTTGTTGTGAATTACAGTGTTTTCCTCGTCATGTTTGTTTTTCCAGATCCACTTCATGTTAATGACATTTTTGCAGAGTAGTCTGTCGACTAATTTCCATACATCTAATCGATCAAACTGGTGAAGTTCTTTCTGCATCGCTTTAATACATGCAGAATCAGCCATGGCTTCTTTGATGTTCTTTGGTTCGGTTCGACTCATGGTGAGTGCGAACATACACATCTCGCCATTTGTTTCTAGCTGACGTCTTGTCCTAATTGATTAAGAAGGATTTCCAATGACTTGTTCTAACGGATGATCTTTTGTCCAACGATGTTCAGAAGGGTGTCGTTGATATAATGTATGCATGTTTGTCGAGTCAACATAACAAGACGATGTATCCCCTTGTTCTTGTTTTTGTGTACTAAAGATGTTGATAAATTCTTCTTCGTCAACTTGTGCATATTCTTTATTGGTTTCTGATTGAATAATGTTTTCATTGGCAGTGACAATTGGTACTTGAATTGGTGCTTGACTTGTAGTTTCAGGTGTTGTTTGAATGTTCAATGAAGATGTATCTGCAGCAATGGTTGTTGAAGTAGATGGAGTTGTGTGATGTTGTTGACGTTGATTAGGTGCATCAGTAGCAGTTACAGCGGAAGACTTTGACACAACTGGAGTAGTTCCATTGAGTAATTCATCGAACATCAGACAAAATAGCAAATCCATCTCATTTGACGTTGTTACTGTCTTAGCTGCTTGAGGAACATTTTCTTGACTTTGGGGACCGGGACTTAAACTGTCTTGTTCAAGTGTCGTTGTCGAACATTATGGAACGGGGGCAGAACTGACGTGATCTGACGCCATTAGAGGCAATTCGTCAAAGTTAACATGAATGGTTTCAACTATCACTCTTGTTCTATTGTTAAATACCCTGTAAGCTCTTGACTGAGTAGAATACCCTACAAAAATACATACATCACCTTTTTCCTTCATTTTGTCAAGATTTTTACCATCTTTGACGATGTAGCAAAGAGAGCCAAAATGTGAAAGAACTTAACAGACGGTTTTCGGCCATTGATGATGTGGTAAGGCATTTTCTCATGTCGAGGAATTACGAGTGAACGGTTTTGAGTAAAACATGTTGTTGCAATTGCTTCAGCCCAAAAGTACAGAGGAACTTTAGCGGCGCTTAGCATTGTTTGAGCAGCCTCAACAAGAGTACGGTTTCGTCTTTTGACAAGGCGTTTTGTTTAGGTGTTCGAGAAGTTAACGTTTCATGTCTTATACCTTCTTTTGCAAAGTATGCATGAAGAGTTTTATTCAAAAATTACGTGCCTTTGTCAGTTCGAACTGTTCTAACTTGAGCATAAAGTCCTCTTTGGACAGGTGTGAGGAAATCAATGAGAACTTTAGGTGTTTTGTCTTTGGACCTCAAGAAGTGAGTCCAAGTATATCGGGAGTAGTCATAAACAATTACAAGAACATATTTCTTTCTATTAATACTTTCTACCCGCATGGGACCACATAAGTCCATGTGTAGAAGTTGTAACTCTCTTTTGGAGCTCGGGGTAGTCTTTGTGTGAAAAGACTTTCGTTTGGCTTTCCCTAACTCACAAGAAGAACAAAGATGATCTTTGACGAATTTTAACTTTGGAAGGCCAGTCACAATATCATTCTTCGAAAGCAAGTTGATGGTGTCAAAGTTTAGATGCGAAAGACGACGATGTCATAACCATGCTTGTGACAATGTAGCTTTAGCCATTAAGAAAATTAGATTGGGAGTGGATGTGTCTTGAAGAGTTATGGAATACAGATGCGTGCCACGAGAGCCTGTGAGTAGATCATTTCCCTTCAAATCACGGATGTAACATGTAGACTTCCGAAAAGCAACTTCCGAATCCGCATCACAAAATTTTCCAATGGCGAATAAATTGTGATTCAGCCCTTCGACGTAATAAACCCTCTTGATAGTACTTTTTCCTTGAACCATATCTCCATAACCAAGAATCGATGCAATTTGATCATTTCCAAACTTCACCGTACCCAGAAATTTCTCCACAAAATTACTTAGAAGCTTGAGATTTCCCGTCATGTGCTTTGAGCACCCAGAGTCGACAATGAATAGAATTATCTCTATGAGCTGCAAAAGAATTAGAAGACAATGGAGTATTGGACATAGTGGAACACCTAGGAGTCATAGGTTCTAAAATATTAGGAGTTCTAGATGCATTTCCTAGAGGCATACTAACATTTGTGTTGACATTTCCTATTGGGGACTTAGGTTTCCATTTGTATCCGGATGGTGTAAACTTAGGGTACCACCAACTGCATGTCTTACTAACATGCTCATATAGCTTCCTAATAATGTTTCTAGGTTTCTGGTTAGTGGATTCTAAAGCAACAATTTTCCTAGGGGGTGTTGCATCAGATTAGTTTGTAATTCGCTTGGGTTCTCTAGTACTAATAGGCACATCAATTGGCTGTTTAGTCCTAATTTTATCTTAAAACAGTTTTATTCTTACGAAACATAAACATGTTTAAAAATTATATAGAGCATTTTAGTCATAAAATTAACATAGTTGTGCAACGTGAGAATAAAATGTCTTAAAAACATTCAAAATTTTGTGTCGCAATTTATTCTTACAAAGTAGTCATATATTATACTATCATGTGGTTAAACATCTTCATCATTTTACAAATTGTTACTATCTTTAACTTTACCATCAAAAGATTGCGAAAAATAAATTTTTATAGTATGCTTACCATTGTCAGTTAACAATTAAAATACTTTTTAGTGAAAATTTTAAGCTCACATGCAAATTACATGAGCCACAATTTAATTTCACAAACTATTTATATATTACTATTGTTTGAAAAACTTTTAAATGTTTAAGCATCATCATCATTAGTATTTTAAACATTATTTATTTAACAAAAAAAGATTAATTTTCTTAAACGTAATATCAATATTAAAAGAAGAGTAAAAAAATATTTCACAAAACAAAGAGAGAAAAAACAAAGAAAAAAATTAAAGAAAAAAAAGAGAGTAAAGAGTGAAGAGGCATTAGAGGCATCAAGACCCCCCATCCACATTTAGTTGGTTAAGATGTTTCAGCCTCTGACCGCGTCTGAACAAAAAAAAATGCACTTAATGAGCCAAATGTCTGAGCACGTCTGAATGAGTCAGATTAAGAGGCTATTAAGAGACTCTTTATGAAAAACAAACACCACCTAAGTATGGACCATTAATGAACGTGTCGGAACGCGTTGTTTGATAGTTTAAACCATTTGCGGGACAAACCTCCCGGAACTTGATCACATGTAGATATAAGCATTCAAATGAAATAAATCTAAGAATAAAGAACTATAAAATGCTTAAAATAGAAATTGACTACCGTCAACACGGTCACTGATCCTGATGGAATACAGTAAAAGCCAAGAAGTCAAAGGACTTAAATAGAACATTATGAGACTGAAAAATCCGTAAGGGTTACATAAACTCTACCCATAGACTATCTAACTCCTCCCCTACCCTAATGATGTCAAGGAAAACCCCTCCCTTTTCGACCCCCCCTCCAATGTCACCAAGCCCACCACTCTCTCCATGAATACTTTTTAGGACTTTAACCTACAAAGACCCCCTCCCTTTTAAATCTCCACTACAATTTCCCTAAAAAAGCTAGATTTTCCCCTGAAGTGACCTAATGTTTAACCCCTATCCCCATGTGTAGCTAGTAACCTCCCCTATTTAACCCAAGCTAATTTTTTGCCGTCTCCTAACCCACCCCAAAAGAAATTTTTTTCTCACCCTTTCAAGTTGTTTTATTACACACAAAGGCACACGGAACATCAAAAATGTTAGCCTCAAAATATTGAGTCAAACAAGGAAGTTAAGGTCATTTACTTAGGAAGACCCAGTCATATGATCTTACATGTTGTAATAGGCTAGATAGGATAACCGGGCTCACTTCTTAATCTATTATTGTATGCGTTGCAGGTTTTAACCCAACCAAACCAGAGCCTGGCCTATCTTAAAGTCTTAGGCGTCTCACATGAGTCCTAGGTACTATATATCCTTCTCCACACATGGAGATAGGTTGGTTGTTTCATTTTTTATTCTTACACTTTGTGAAATAATCCATTTTTCTTCTTTTTCTCTTTCTTTCTCTCACTAACTTCTCTCTACAAGTTCTTCCATATTTCTTCCTCTTTTCTCTTATGATTCATGTGGTATCATGTGGAAATGATGTAAGTATTGATCCTAAAATTGGTATCACTCGCCTCGGGTGGGTTTAGTGATTCGTGGTTGTGATGTTTAAGCTTATTCGAGCTTATTAGTGTGGCTTAAAGGGGTTCGGCTTATTTTGTGTGTGTGCTTATTTGATGAAAAAAGTTCAAATTTTCTATTCAAAAACCATAACTAGTATATTTAACAACTATTTCGTGGCTTGTTTTGTTCCTTTTTAGCTTATTTAAGCTTATTTAGAACTTATTGAGTCGCAACTTATTTTATAGTTATTTAGGTTTTTTAGCTTATTTCCTTATCAAGCTTTGTACTTTCTTATTTAAAACCATAACTTGATTAATATTACGACTTTTTATCGTGTCTTAGTGGTTAAGAGTTAAGACAACTTATTAAAGCTTATTTTTCAAGAAAATATCACGGGCTTATTTTCTAGTTTATTAGGTTTTCTACTAAGTTTCAATAAAAAAAGGTATAAACTTTAACTTACAACTTAAAAGTAGCTTATTGTGGTAAACTTTTTGTGGCTTGATATTCTCTTAAATGATCTTTTAACGGGCTTATTCAATGTCAGGAACATATTAAAAATGACAGTTTGGAAACAAAATAAATCTTCATCATTTCAAGATCAAAATGAACAATATTTTGAGATAAATGACTTGAAAGCTTAATTACAAGACAAGGACATTGCCATCAGTGAGTTGAAGAAACTCATAGAGAAAATAAAAGGAAAGTCTATGGATAATAAGTTTGTTAAATCATCAGTTCTTCGTCAACCAAATGTGTTTAAATTTCAAAAACCATTAGTTTTGGGTAAACCGACTCCTTTTTTCATATTCTTTTGAAAAGAAAGATTTTTCAAATTCAAGGTCGGTTACTAGAACTAATGTGATACAGGATTTATCAAAACCTGTCACTCCACATATTTTGCCTCAAAATGAAAAACAAGTTGAAAGGAACACGAATGTGATTAAACCAAGAATGTATCTATTAGACACTAGGCCTACACAAACTAGAACACCTCAGTTGTGAAACGCCCCTTTCCGGACTCAAAATTTGACCAAAAATCAAAAACTTTGCGAAAACGCTTGACAGGGAATAACCTTGTGTCATTCCCCTAATATACTTTTTGAAATACATTACAATTAGACCCTTGAAAGTTTCATTATCATAAAGTAGACTCTATAAGCTTTCCAACGGTATAAGGAACTCGTTCTAACTCCTTACGGTTTGGATTTTCGGCGAAAACAAAAATTCGAAAACAGCAAGACCAGCCAGCCGGGTGGTTGGATGGCCAGCCGGACGGCTGGAGGCCCACTGGAGGCCAGCCGAGCGGCTGGAAAGCCGTATCGGGCGGCTCCCTACTCCTGGATACACACCAAACTCATTTTTGACACTTTATTACGAAAAACTAACTTCTCGGATTCGATATTAGATGAAACTTTCCAGAATTCATCAAAAGATTGTAATACAACATTATCTTAAACATTTGTGGTCTAAATGACCCAAAAACATATACTTTACGGGTTTACCAAACGCCCCGTTTAACACATTTACATCTACTTTACCAACAACTAGACAAACGACTTTTACCCATTTTTACACATTAACATGTACATGATACTTTGACACTTTGACACGTTCATTAACAAACAGTTAAGACACTTAGGGGTTCAACCATGATTTGAGCTCGGTAACTAGTACGAAGCTCCTACACACATCTTCATTTATATCTAATCTTTTCTTCCACATTTAACTTCTTACCAAACGCTTTACCTTCTTTGCTTGAACCTACAAAATATTAAAC
>BQNB010069014.1:0-24570 GCA_026074375.1 Tanacetum coccineum
TGATAGCCGGATAGGTAACCAAACGCACTATATTTGAAACTCATAGGTATATGGAAATTACCTACACGGGGTCATTATCTTTATATATATCATCATTGATATATACACTAGTCAGTTTAAGTACCATGAGCTTAGACGCAATAATACTGTTTTCCATAATAATTGTACTCATTGCAATTATTACACTTATAGGTGTATAACAACGTAACCCACTATTATGATGACTTGTATTCACACTATTTATTATAAACCTATGAATTTCACTCAACCATTGTGTTGACCTTTTTAGCATGTTTATCTCAGGCAACTGAACATCTTATGGCACGGAGTGGCACGGATTTGAAGATGGCTAAACTATTCTCATTCAAACTTTATGTTTTCATGTAGATTTGGGACCTCTGTTTGTAAAATCTCTGATGAAATAATGAATGATAACTTATCTTTTAAAAACGTCTATTTCGGGTCATTTTCTATGATTATGACTGTTGTACTATGAAATAATACCCCAGATTAGCTTCCGCTGCTATATGTAAAAAATGGGGGTGTTATACTTGACGCGTTTTGTAAGCCCATTAGGTTTCCTTAGTGTATAAAAGTAACCCTACGGCATAGATCTAGATATAAGTTTTACACCTCAGTTTTCACATAGTTTTTATAGTTAGTATTCATAGCTATTTTGTAATTCAAATTAGTATTCAAAGTTTAGTAAAGATCTTGTTTTTTTTACTGTTTCATTGTTCTTCTTAGTATTGCAAACTAGATTCTGCATAGTTTGTGATATTCTCAATCTTAGTTTCTATCATAGTTGTCTTGGATTTATCCAATATAACTAAGCTTTAACAAGCTAAATAAGATCTGTTCAAAAGGGATCAACACTTAGATTGGACTCTTTTGATAATGAATATTCCGGGATTGAAAACTTTGTCTTTATTTTCGGAAGGAAATAAGACTAAACGATCGATTTCAAAAAATTCTTCAGAAAAAGTAGAGTCACAATCGGATAGGAAAAGAGGAAAATCATTAAGCTTGGGACTTCTAAATTCCTTGGTTAAATCTTTAGATATATTTTCTTCAAAAAGTATAATCAACTCTCTTGGGTCGGGCTTAATATCGAAGTAAAAACAATCATACTCTGGTGAAGATATGATGTGATCGAGTTCATCGGCAAACTCCTCATGATGAGAAACACTCCTATCGGCAGGAGGAAACGGATCAATCGAAAGATCAAAAATAAACAAATCATATTCATGAAGAGAAAAATAAGAATGAGTAGTGGTACTACCACCACTCTTCTCTTCAATATGATCGTCATTAAAATAGAATGCTTCGTAGTCCAGAAGAGAATGATCGGAATGAGAAGTGGGACTACCACTACTCTTCTCTTCAATATCAAAGCAAAATGTTTCATAATCAGGTGAAGAATCATTAAAATAAGAAAGAAGGATGTCGATCTCCTCCACGAGAGAGTCGCTATCCTCGTAGGGAATAGGAAGTGGAGAGAGAGACTCGATCACAGAACCAGAAGAGGGAGTGGGATTGCCACTCGAAGGATGATTTGATTTCTTAAATTTTAACACTTCGGAGAAACGATCCTCGCATGTGATGTCAATAAAATTAATCATGTTAATTGATTCATTGCCATGCTTATGAGGATGTTTTAAAGTGTTATCAACATGAAAGATCAAATTTGCGTCTCCGTCTCTGAGAATAAGTTCTTCTCCGTGTACATCGATTAATGCTTGTGCCGTCCTCAAGAAAGGCCATCCGAGAATGAGGGGAATCCGAGGATCGACATTAATCAACGACTACAAAGTCGGCTGTAAAATGAAATTTTCCTACTTTCATAAAGACGTCTTCGGCAACACCAACCGGATAAGCAACCGATCGGTTTACGAGCTCGAGAGTCATGCGAGTAGGAGTAAGTTCTAGGAGTGAAAGCTTCTTCCATACGGAAAGAGGCATTAGATTGATGCTAGCGCCAAGATCGTCCAAGGCTAAGCACTCATCTAGCTCCGGAAAATTACAATGAATAAGAAACTTGCCAGGGTCTCCAAGTTTTTTGGGCAACTTTTTAAAGAGCACCGCCGAACAATTCTCATTTAATGGAGTGTTTACCAATTCGAATAATTTCTCCTTATTACTAAGGATACTCTTAAACATAGAAGTGAACTTAGGTATGTGAAGAAGAGCATCCGCAAAGCTAAGGTCAAAATGTAATCTTAGAAAGATTTGAAGGAACTTCAACATTTGATCATTAGCTTTCTCTTGGAGCTTTTGGTCGTTAAGCCTTTAAGGATAAGGTATCGAAGGTTTAGGATTAGGCTTTGGAGCAACTTCGGGCTCTAAAATAGGAACTTGGACAACCGGAGGTTGGACGTGTGTTGTACTTCCTGAACTTGTAGTTTGCACCTTGTCTTTTGTCGCCTCTGTTTCACGTTCCACTTCCTTTGGGAGAGGAGAAGAAGTAGGTGGAATCGTAGGTCCATCATAAGAAACACCACTTCGAGTAGTAATAGCTTTCAAGTCACCTCTCGGGTTAGCAACGGTATTACTAGGAAGTGATCCCGAACCCGAGGGACTATTCATTTGAAAAAAACTGCTCATCATGTTCTTAAGATCATTCTTTAACTCATGCTCTGATTCCTCATCGTAGTCTGGATTTCATTCTTAAATTCTGTCTTCATATTGCTTATTTGATTTTACATGGCTCTCATATTAGCATCCTTAGTCTTCATGTAGTTTGAGAAATCATTCGAAGGTCCGACTTGAGTTTGATTAAACAGAGCTTGATAATTCTGATTTCCTTGATTGAAGTTATTGCCTCGATTCTGATTGTATTTGTTCTGATTGTTCTGCACATTCGGTTGAGGAAAACCGGACGGTCTCATTTGATTG
Organism: Tanacetum coccineum; assembly: GCA_026074375.1. Taxonomy (NCBI): domain Eukaryota; kingdom Viridiplantae; phylum Streptophyta; class Magnoliopsida; order Asterales; family Asteraceae; genus Tanacetum; species Tanacetum coccineum. The sequence goes on from BQNB010069014.1 coordinate 2,896, forward strand.
CTAGCCCGATAATTAGTTTCTCCTTGAGGACGGTATCCGGGACCTCCTTGATTGTAGGTCCCTGTGGCTGCAAAAGCATTAAAAGTGTTGCCCTCGGTAGGAAGACACTCATAGTAAGGATGAGGTCCACCACAAGTAACACAAATTTATTTTATAGCTTTCACAGTAGCTTGTTGAGTAGCCTTGTTCATAAGTACTAATTCCTTAACAATCTCGATGAGAGCGGTGACATCGGAAGAAGGAGATGGAGAAGAAGTAGTAGTACTCACTTTTGAAACAATTGGTTTGTTTCGTGAAATACGTACTTTTGACTTATTCTCAATGATCGTCAAAGCATCTCGAGGAGTACGGTTCAAAAGATTTCCACCGGCTGCTGCATTTAGAGAATCTTGATCGGATTGTGTCAATGCATTGTAGAATGTATCGATTTGATGCAATTCCAAAAAATCGCGATGTGGGCATTTACGGAGGGGATCTTTAAATCGGTCCCATGCCTCACTAAACGTTTCATCAAACCGCTACTGAAAATTAGTGATATCATTCTTAAGATTCGTAGTCTTCGAAGGAGGAAAGAAATAATTCACAAACTTAGAAACGAGATCTTCCCATGTATGGATAGAACGAGGGGGTTCTTTTTCAAGCCAAATTCGGGCGGCCCCCTCAAGAGAAAATGGGAAAAGAATCAACTTGATAGCATCGTGTGAAACATTTTTGTACTTAAGCGTAGAAGTGATCTTGTTAAACCAACGAATATGAGAATGGGGATCGTCCCTCTCAAAACCATGAAATTGACTCGAAGTTACTAGAGAAAGCAACCCGACTTTCAACTCAAAATTTTCGGCAAGTATAGCGGGAATAACAATAGTATCTCCATAACCCTCGGTGGGTGCTTGGAGTAATTCCGACATAGTACGCATATCCGCCATAGTAGCAACGGGAGTCTCTACAATAGTACGAAGCTCGGGTTCGACTATTTGCTTAGAACGTCTATGATTACGTCTCTTCGTAATCGTGAAAGATTCAACAATTAAATTTGATGAAGAGCGGGTGCGCATGCACTAAATAAAACAAAATAAGAGAAATAAATCTAAAGAAAAATATTTTTTAACCGATAGTCAAAAGTGCACGGTAGCTCTCTAGAAAACGCACAAAGAAGCGGAGAAGCGCGAAGCGTTTTAAAAACCTTCTCCTTTCGGGTCGAAGTTCGTAGGATCAACCCTCCTTATACCTCTCTTATAATTTGTTAAACTAAAGGTGAGCCGATTTAACAATTGACAACACGATTTATTTTGTTGGTTTTTTATTTTTTTTTGGTATTTTAAATAATTTAGGAAAATTATTTTTGATGTTTTAATAAATCTAAAAAAATAAAATGATAAAAATAAAATATTTTTGAAATTTTTTAAGTTTTTATATAAAAGAAAATAAAGAAATGTAAAATTTATATTCAGAAAATAACGATAACTTCACGGGGAAGGGTCTTCAAGGCATTAATCTTCAAACTTCAACTCGATAATCGTTACACACTTCCCCGGCAGTGGCGCCAAAAAATTTGATTCGTCTCAAATAGTATATATATATATATATATATATATAAGCAAATTGGCAAACTACTCTTGTGAAAGAGTAATAAGCTAATTACTAATAAAATATATTTCCATAAAGTATTGATTAGAAAATTACCCTTAAGAAAGGATAAAGTTCAAATCGTTCCCGAGTCGTTTTCCCAACGAAGCGTGAATTTGAAAATCTTGTTTCGGTTCGTGATCGCGTGCTTGAATAATCGATATTTTAGATTTTAGATTCTAAATCTAATAATGCAAGGGGAAAACACATAAAGACATGCTGAACTAGAAATTTAGGCAACTGAAAACTCTAACGAAATTTAAAAACAATTATAAACTAATTAATAACTAAAAATAACTAACTAATTAACTAAAAAAATGACAAATTAAAACTTTAAAAACTCAAAATGCAAATTTCTTAAACTAAATGACTTAAACTATTTTTTAAAAGACAGAAAATATTTTTTTTATATTTTAAAACTATTTTTAAAACTAAATAATACTAAAAATTAAACTAAAAATACTAAAATTAATTATAAAAATTTGAGAAAATTTTTAAAAATACTAAAACTTATTCTAAGGGTTTACAAAGAAAAACGGATCAAAAAGCTAAGGCCACTAAGTTGTGAAAATTCATTAAGCTAAAATAAGCTAAATACTAAACTGTGTATAAGAAATACATGGAAAGAGACTTAAACGAATAAGACCCAAGGGCGCAATGGTTAAGGTGCGTGTGTTGTGTGGGGGAGGTCACAGGTTCGACTCTTATGACTGTCCCTTTTTGGTAAACATTTTTTTAAATTTCTTTTTGAAAAAACTAAAGAATAAGGAAAAATAAACAACTTTAATAAAGGGACTTTTGACTAAAGCTTATTAATAAGGTAGAAAAAGCACAAATAAAAGGATAGTTCACAAAACAAACTAGTTAAGACTGCTAGTTTTTGTTAAGACTGTTTGGTTATTATAGGACTCAAAAAAGCATTAAGAAAACTAATAAGCTGAATACAGATTTCGACCTAGACTTAATAAGCACTTAGGATAAGAAATAAGCAAAAAACAATAAGCTGAAAAAGCATTTAACATCATTAAGACAGTTTACTCTAAGACAGACTTTAAAGACTATTTTCAAACTTTAAGCTTAAGATTAAGAACAAATAAGCACTAGTAATAAGCTAAGAACTAAAAACCGATTAAGAACTTGACTCAAAGAACACAAATAAGCTGAATTAAGCAAACTTTCTAAGGAAATAAACTAGAATAAAGAAGATGAAAATGACAGATACACTACTTGTTTTTGGACTTTTTGATGTTTAAGGACTACTTGCAGACTCAATTTTAAGACTCAAAAAGGATTTAGACATACTAAAAACTCAAAACAGATGAACTTTAGACTACAATAAGCTAGTTTAAACAAAATTTAACCAAATAAAAGCTAGAATCAAACCACAATTTGATCTGCAATATTGGACTTTAAACTACACACTAACTATACTTAACTATTTCTATCTAACTTACTTAAAAGATTCTTCCAAAGGTAAATAACTCAAAACAGATTTGCAATGATGCAATTAAAACCATTTTGAAGCATAAAAACCATATTTCTAGTAGGGATTTAAGAAATTATCCTAATAAGCAGTTTAAAGGAAAAATGGACTAGCAGACTTGGATTTATGACAAAACAACCTTCAAAACTTAACAATGTCTAATCTGAGCTTATGAAAACTAGCATTAAGTCTTAGTAAGAGCTTATGAAACTGACTTGAAAACCAAAAACAGCTTTAAACCCTATTTTACCATATTAAAGTTCTTATCCCCCCTTTAAGATTTAAAATTTCAATTTTAAGCTGAACAGACCTGAATAAGCTACAAATTACTAAAATAGATTAAGTTTAATGTAAAATAAGGACAAATAAGCAAACACTTAAGATAAATAAGCACTATATATTAAGATAAGCTAATAAGCAGATTTTACTTAAACACGGATAAAACATTTAAAAACTCTAACAAAACTACTTCTAAGCTGCAAACTTAACATAGTAAGCCACTATTAAGCATATTAAGCACATTTAAGCAACAATAAGAAGAGATTAAGCAGATTAACAAGCTGAAATAGAAATCAAGCTAATTAGTAAAAAGTGAACCAACCTTGTCCTTTGCTCAAAACAAGGACTAAAATGCTCTATAGAGCTTATCTACAAGCTCCAGCTTGTTGAAAATAAGCTGTTAAAGTCCCATAAGCCCCTCCAAATCTGGCTTATCATCCATTTTTGATCTTATAATGATTTTGAGTGAATTTAAGTAACAAGGCTTATTCAGTTAAGCCTTAGAGAGCTTAACCGAATTAGGAATAGCTTATGAGGTAACAAAGAGCTTATTTAGCTTATTAGGTTCTAAACATATTTGAACAAATTTTGCATAAAAGTAAAATAAGAATTCAACACAATTTAAATGAAACTGCAATTTTTATTAATGAAAAAGAGGTTACAATGCTTGAAAAGGAAATTACAATATTGAAAAAGATAATAAGCTAAAATAAGCTAAAATTACACTACTAAAAGCTACTAAAAACTAGATATTTCACTGTGTGATAGAGCCTCTCTATTTATAGTTGAGGAGTGAAGGATCCAGAAGGAGAGGAGCGTTCCTAATCATACAATCTTAGCCCTTGATTCATAACCAATCCTTTTCCATCCATTTTGAGCCCTTGATCACTCTCCACGTCTCAACAGCCAATAGGAGTGCTTGGGATTGCCAACTTGGCATGGGTATGATGTCAGGGGTGCCGTGTTGGCCTTTTAGAAGGGAAGGATGCGTGTGGGGAGTGCGTGGATTTTACCCTGTTAATACTTGTTGCAGTTGTAAAAAATGGGGGGAAGATGGTGAACAGTAAATTTTGACCAGTGTTTATATGTTTGACTTTGATCCAGGGATGGACTGGGCTTTGTTTATAACTTGGGCTTGGTTTATTTGTATTGGACTAGGGATTTATTAGATTTGGATTATGGACTTATAATTTGGATTTTCATATTAGGCTTGGTATGGTATAAGCATTTATGGGCTGACCCGACCCATTAAAATGGGAACGGGTTGGCCCATTAAAGATGAAAAATGTCTACGGCTTCGTTTTCTCACGCTCTCCTAATCCTATGCTCGGTTTTGTTCTTTTTGGCTTTGTTTTTGTCCTTTTATGAATATCCATTACATGCAAGACATAATTCACAAAATACACATATAGAATACATTTTTCATATATTATTGATCATTTAAGCTCGTTTTAATAAGGAAAGTTGATATGTGATTAAACACATATCACTACCTTACCCCCTTATATGGTTGATCTCTCTTAAGATATTTCACAAGCACTTAATATACTTTTAGGGGCCTTGTAATAGTCTTTATACTACTTTACTTGTGCGTTGTCCTAACGGAATATTACATAGACGGCGGGTTCATGTAATCCGTTCATAAATTAGGAAATACTTACACATTACATCTCAAGTGTGATAAAGCAATAGGTAGAATTAGATAGCTAGCAAGGGGTAGTGCATCCCAGAAGAATACGCTTCGTTGTATAATTGTTTCATCACTAGATTAGATTAAAAGTAGAATTAGTTTATACAAACCAACCTTCAAAACCCGAGATTTACTTGCTTTCATAAAATATAAAAATACCAAAAAGAATCTTCCCTCAACCTTTAGACCTTAGTGAACATTCGATCCGGCCTTCAGTGCTATTCCTCTAGAGAATGATAACAACCCCCGAGTCTTACCTATACTACTACTACTACTACAGCGATTAGGTACTCTGCCTAGGGAGTTGTAAAACTTCTTGTTGAAGTCCTATGACGATCGCATCAAGTTTTTGGTGTCGCTGCGTGGGGATACCATTGGATTAGGTACTACTACAGCGATTCGGTACTCTGTCTAGGTCTACTCACAAGATTCCTATCAAGTGAGATCTTAATTTCGTGTCAATTAGCTTTCTCGTAGTCTATCTCTTCTTTGTGTATTTGTTCGTAAAAATGTCGTTCCTCACCATGTTGGATGAAATCATACTTGAGTCGTTAACGAAAGAAGAATTTGAGTGCTTCATAGAATATTACCGTGAAAATTATCCGGAAGACTATAAAAGAGACTTAGAGAATCTTAAGGAAGTATATAAAATGATGAATGGTAGAGTAGAATACCCTCGCACACAAAATGCCTCAACTAGTGAAATTAAAGAACCATATGAGCATTCACCTAGGATGTATTCGTATGAGCAACCTTCATGTTTAGGATCAACTTTTGTTGGTGAGACCTTTAGGAAAAGTGACCAATTGCATCAAACTTTTGAGAAGAGTTCCATAGCAATGACCCGTAAGTTAGATGACATGATAGAATTGCCTAAGTCACAACCTAAGAGAACATATAATAAGGATTTAGAATGTGAGATAGTTATGGTTAAGATGCCTAAGTGCATGGCATGGTTAGATGATGAGCTTATAGGAAATCCAGATACGATGGAGGATAAGGTGGATAATCCAAGCCCACAAAGTACCCCATAATTCCTCCCATTATTTGAGGTATACACACCGCTCGTGAGTTACCCGGAAGAATTAGATGAGACTATAGGAATCTCGATGGAGGTAGAACCTTTGGAACACACGAAACTAGAGGATTTAGGCTTGAATACTCGTTGTCATGACCTATTTCTTAGTTCTAGGGAAATTCCTAGTGTTGATGAACCGGAGCCTCAACCTTTACCCAATCTTCCATTCTTAGATGTAAATCTAGGAGACAAAAGAGGAACCGACCCACCTATCAACCCATATAGTCCGGGTAGTTTTAGGATGAAGGTAGTAGAACCCTTGACCATTCACACACCGCCTTCACCCCACGTGGCATACTTCCATCGAAATGGTATGTATCGCTACTATCACCACACTTAACCTCAAGTGTAGGGGAGACCCACCTTTTACGCGTCAAATAAGCGTAGAGTCAGGTTCGTGACTCAAACAAAAACAAGCGCTTTTTGGGAGGTAACCCAATATTTTAAATTAATGCATATAGGAATGTCGTGTGTCTTGTGTGTTTGTTTTGAGTCATATGATTACGTTAACTGTTTTTCATGGTTTATGCAGTAATTCATACAAGAAATAACTCATAAGATTGCGTACAAGAAATTTTTCATCAAAAACAAAAACTAATTTTTTTCAGAGTGTGGAGACGGCGTCAAGATTTGCACGCGATGCCATCAGCTCATCCGTTGTGATGACGTCAGGATTTTCCTAACGGTGTCATGAGCCCAGCTACAGAAAATTCAAAATTTTTAAGTATTTTTGAAAATATAACTTGTGTAATATTTCAAATTTGTAATTCTTTTATAAACCTGTATGAATTCATCCTATCTTTATTGCTTTCGTAGAGTCTAAACTTAGTTAATGAGATTGTATTTATTATTCACTCGTGGATTTTACACTTGGTGTAGTTGTCCTTGTCTTTGATTATAGGTTATATTTGATGAGAAGAAGCTTGGAAGTTCTTAGGAAGTTTCATTGGACAATTCTTGGAGGACGATTTAACCAGTTATCGCATGTTTCTTCACCATTATTGAGCCAACCAAGGGAGTACTAGTTTCTTTTACTTGTTTTCTTTTCCCTTTATTCGTTTTTATGGGTACTTTTATAGAACATTAGGGACAATGTTCAACTTAAGTGTAGGGGGAAAATAAGCCTTAAAAACTATTCCTTCATTAGCCAGTTGCTTTATTCCTTAAAATGATGGGTAATATATCGAAACATAGCATAAAAAGGTAATTTTGACCCAAATTTAAATTTTTTTATGACACATACCGACGAAAACGAAGTATTAATAGCGTCTCATGGATAGGAATTTATATGACTAGCATAAAACCCTCAGAATTTCACCCCAAAAATGTGAGGTTCACTTTTAGATCTATAGAAATTCGGGTATCTATTATGATACCCAAGATAGTTTATACCTTTAGCTTTCTCGAGTTAAGGAGTGAGCAATCATGTGTGTCTATTATGTCGTTACGGATGTGTATATGTGGTTTTGTCGCCTTTTCTGGAGCATTGAGATCGGTTTAAATTATATGGTGTACCAATAGTATACTAAATTCTAGAACTTATTTTTGTGATGCATTTCGAGACCGCATAGTAAGTATTAGGATTTGCTAGATAAGAGGCACTAGGATTAACCCATGTTTTAAACCTATAATTGTTATGATGGTCACACCGATCATATAACTATCCTACACCCTTGTCATGCACTGATTTTTAGTGCATGATACCCATAGTATAACCCTCTGAGCCTATCCTTTTCATGTTTCTTCTATTTATGTATTACGGAACGACCGAAAGGGGATTTCTAGGAATTCCTGAATAGACTATTCCGAAAGTATGTAATAGTTAAACTTTGTCATCCTTAAACCAATCGTTACACCCAAATCGCCTTAGCCTACCTTGTATGTACTCACTTTTAGTACATTATTATTTTAACCCAAGTTAATTATTGAGTACATGGTTGCCAAGTCCTTATCCTTATAAATACTGTTTTGGGACGATTGGGATTCATGGTAGTATTTATTTCATGGAAAAATGGGGAAGAAAAGTTAAATAAATACCCCCATATGTCTGTCAAATGATCTCTATGTTATTTTGATCCACCTCAAATCGGGTCATTAGTTAGATTGTAAATAATCGAGTATGTAAAAGTTCAAGTGTAGGGGTGTATCTATAAACCCCATGATGTATTGTTAACGAGTTATCTTTTTCAATGTCTATTACATTTCATTTGTATTGACGTTTATCTTTAATTTATGTCTTTAACTACGTATGTTACTCTTTTTAATTTGAACATTATGTTATTTGGATGTGAAATAGTTGCATCGGTATGTTTAATAGCTATTTTAATTAAAATTTGTCATTATTTTGTAAAGTTATGTTAGAAAAAACATATAAATGAACAACGTTTGCTCGCAACTATATTTAGTTACCGGGTATCCGCCGCCGCATTACGCTGGTACCCGGCTAGTATTAGTGATATATAAACATAACAATGAGACGTGCTAGATCTACTCCATTCATTTATCGACGAATGTCATGGAATTTTTTCTCTTTCGTCATCTCACGCAAATTCAAGTTTAATCCATTAAGATTAGATAATCACTTAGCGATAGATTGCAACTTTTATCATAGAGAAACATCTCGCGGATAAGAAAAATGTTGAGAAAACTACAATTTTGGTCCACTATCTTTACCGGGTATAACACTTTTGGTCCATTTTTTTAAAAATTTGCGGGTTTAAGCCAAAACCCGAGTATCCATTTCACATTTGAGCCAAAATCTAACAATTCGTTTAAATCTGGTCGTTTACACTAGCACTGCCATTGATGAGGTACTATATTCCCGCTTTAAATTACTATACCTACCTCCACATTTTTTGTATAACATTTTAGCACACCTTTTTGTTCAATTTCAATCCACCACTACCCTAATCACCGCCACCCTTTCATTCCCGTGAGTAATCTACACCTAAGAACCCTAATTTCACAAGGAAACCTAAATGTTGGCAGCTACTATGTCATTGAGACCAGACACGTCATACACTAATACATATAAGAGTATTTAGAGGTTATCTCTAATTTGTGTTAAAATTTGCATTGGAATTCATTATCGAATCTTATTTACTTATATTTTTTTGTGTTTTACATAAATCATCCAACACTTTTACCTTTAGAACAAACCATGGATTCAATTAACTTTGTCACCAAAATTGCATTACATAGCGGGAAATCTAATTGGTCGTGATGGTGATGCAGATACTTATTCTACAATTGAAGTGCAAACAATGGTAAAGATTAGGGTAACATTCATACTAGATTTGATGCTTTATTACAAAAATACCTAAGTTGGCTCTACACAATGTCTCAAAAGTTTGGCGTGTGATAAAAAAGATGTGAGGAAAGTGGTGTCAATATGATAGCCATTGTAAGTTAAGGGAGGTGTTTGTGTATACATCCAATTAGTGACCCTGACTTAGTTGACAATCGAATTGACCCTGTTGTATAGTTACCAGAAACGAACACTTAAGAAGAAACCTTGTAATCAAATATCCTTCTAAGGGACCTAAGTGAATCAATCCCTGCTAAGAGGCTCTTGAATCAAATGCTGTTAAGCAGCTTTAAGAGTGCAACAAATGATGGTAAGTAAGAGTATGGATCAAGTAATGTTAAAAGACCTAAAGTGATCAAATAAAGTAAGAGACCTATTGTTATAGAAATGATGATGGTCAGATCCGAGTGAATAAGTGGTGGATAGATGAGGACGATGATGAGATAGTGACTTTGATATAGTGATGAGGACATAATTCAGATATGTGGATGTAACATGGCTGACTTTAGAAAGCACTACAATTAGAATGTTGAAGCGGACGAAATTAACTGAGGAAAGAAGGTCATCCCTCCACCATTTATAATGAGGAAGTGACTAGAAGAAGTTTTTAGTAGTGGAACATAGTCAGATGATCCGAGTGTGAGAGAAAAAGAGCTTTGAAAGAAGTTAGCAACACACATAACCTGTAATGGCTAGAGTACAAGACAATTTCTTGTATTGGTCAGATGTCTAGCTAACAAACATAGATCAAGAAATGGTAACAAGATTGCTGAGGCTTCAAAGAAGACATTTGTGGTTAAGTAGGAATGATAAAACAAGGATGACATAGAGTGTTAAGGAAAAGTTCCTCGTATTTAATTATGTGGGCCCCGTTTGTAAAAAAGTGGCCTGCATATAAAAAATAACCCAAAGGTTATAGAGTCAAGTGAAATAAAAAAAACCAAAAAGAAAGGTCAAGTTGGAGAAAGCATCAAATGTCCCTGGTTAGTGCAATTTACAAAGTCCATAAGGCTGAAACTTGGTGGGAGATGGAAATTAATGATAATCATACTCTTGCCTGCAATCGAGATTCTTATTGAAAGTTACTGGCATGGTGTTTTCTATCCAAGAAATAGAGGAAGCATAAAACCAATCCTAGGTCCAATTGCTTCATTAAGGAACATTGCAAAGGAATAATTGAATTAGGTCTGTCTGATATAAGATTTTTAGGGCAAAACAAATGCAAAAGAAAGACATCTTTGGTGATTGTGGCCCAAGCATTAAGCACATTGAGACAATAATGCAATTAGGAAGGTTGTAAATGAATAAAATCCAAAACAACTATCAGAGATTGATGTTGCAAGATGTTATTGATGTAGAAAGTCAAACTAGACAATTCAGAAGATTTATACTTTGTTTGGGTTGCTTTAAGAAAGGTAGTTAAAGCTGTGGAAAAAGAGGATCTCATTGGACTGAGATGGTTGATCTTGAGCAGGACCTTATCCAGTACAGAGACTTGACTAGCATTTGGGTAGATCCAAATAATAGGATATACCCTTTAGCATATGCAGTGGTGGAGTGAACAAAGAAGTCATGGTTATGATTGCTTGGACTGTCTGGAGATGAACTGTGGAGTTTTTCAAAACTCCAACTTCACCTCCATAATCAGATAGGCAAAATGTAACCCTTCAACATATCAAAGTTAATGAAAGTTTTTAACTTAAAGCTATCTTACTATTAAAAACTTCTGTAGGTCTTAGAATACCTGTCGATTGCAAGAAACATTTTCCTATGCAGCTGAACATAGATATTGCTTAAAGCATATCTAAGATAACAGTGAAGTTACAATGGAGGTGAGAACAATACCAGGAGCCTCTGGTGATAAGTGCAACAGCTACAAGAACATCCCCCCAAAGAGTTTTGGAAAACAAGAGAATAGGAATGAGAACAATAAACTTAATCCGAGAAATGTAAAACATGCTTAAGGATTAATCCATCCACAACATATGCTAGTCACCCTGACTCGGTATGTTAACTAAAAAGTTTTACAACTTTTATTTTGTACATGTTTTACAATAGATTATACTGAATGTTACATAAACCTTAATTGCAGGAAGACTTATTTGATGTTCTATTGATAATATGCTAAGATGTATAAATAGGCCAATGCATAGAGACAAACCATATTACTGTTTGAGAGTTTATATAGGGAATATCTAGATGAGAAAGGATAATCATTGTTCCAGGAGAATTTGAAAAGAATAGCAGGCCACTAACACCACTAATGCCACAAATTGTTCAAATCTCCTAAGAGATATGCAGCCACAGTAAAAAAGGGTCATATGGAATGGAGAGATTTGTATATACAACAGGTCCATATGAACTCATGTGTTGTAGAAAAACATAAGATTGAGGATTAGCTTGAAGGGAAATGGGAAACACTCGCATTGGCTTTTATTTGCCCCACAAACATGTATTTGCTGACAATGGAATATGCAGAACAATGGTTAGAGCCTGCATCCCTTGTCCATGGTTCATGAGAGTTACTGTTGAAACTGGTTATATGTATAAGGTTCAAAGCAATCCTTGAAATGACCATAAATTAGTGCCTGAAACAGATACCCCAACCATGTCTGCACCTAATTAACAAACCTCCAAAGGCAACCTAAATAAGAAAGAGAAGAAAGTCTGTCACAGAAATCTATGATAACTTGTGTCAAAATGGCAAGCTAAGTAAGGCAGAGGGACATCACGTGTCTAAAAGTGAGGCCAACAAGGGCAATAACCAAAATCCCTGCAAGGGTCAAAACATGAAGGTTCACATGCTCACCACAACTTTCACAAGCTTCCATCTCAAGCTTCACAAGCTCCACCATCTCAAGCCAAGAGTACACAAGCTCCACCATCTTCAACCACTTCACAAGTCTTCACAAATTCCACACAGGTCTACTAGCAACAAGAAAGAAACTGTTCAAATCCAAAGGAAAAGATTAGAATGTAAGCTTAAGGAAAAGTTGTTGTGATTGCATGACTGTTGTTATGTCTTTTTCCAGACCTAGGTTATGTTATGCACAATTGGTTTATTCACAAAAACATAACTTATGTTATGTACTTTTGTTTCCAGACTGTGTTTATGTAAAGAATGTTTCCCAACTTATTAAAATTTATGCACATTGTTATGCTTCCGTTTCATTCTGTCACAAGATAGCTAAATGTTACAGAGTATAAATCTGTTAGGTAAATGGTAGTTAGGGTGCTTATGTAACAGAGGATTAAATGCACAACAACCTCGGTTTCCTTATAAAAATACCCAACCCCCTTTACTCCACAAACTCAATTACCCTAACAAAACCTTTTCTAACCCTAAATCAGCCATCACCAAAATGGCAAAAAAAACCATAAATAATTTATGTTGATGACTCAATGAGGCTGTCAGTGCTATCAAGTTGATACATGTTGAGATCTGTGCTATTGAAAATATAATGAAGGTTCCTCAAAGCCTCCAAGTGGTCAAAAGAAGGTATAGCCTGGAGTGTTCCAAAAAGTAACCTTGAGTGTATATATGCTTGTGTTGCTGACTATCATGCAGAATGCAGAATATGTTTCCAAAAAAAAAGTGAAAAGCCCTGGTCCCCATTGCTGATTTTGGAGGACTTCCGAACAAGTTACATGGAGCACATGGTGAAAAAAATGGAATTAGGGTGCTCTGGTAATCACAGAAAGGCAAAGGGAAGTTTAGGTTTTAGGTCTGTGTTTTAGGGTTAGGTCTTATGTTCATGTTTTATGTGCTAGTTAGGTCTGTGTTTAGGTTGTGTCTGTAGGTCTAGATGTACTACAAATGAACCAATAATTGACCATAATGGGTCAATAAATTTTTAAAATTGAACAAAGTTCTGTTGTTGAGCTAAATCGTATTTTGGTATTTATGGTATCTGTTAATAGCAGTCTAACTTAATATAGTTTTGTCAACATTTACACAAATGAACATAAACCATACATAATATAGATCAAATGATCATTGTCTTTAACAACAAATGCAAGAAAAACTACCACAGATCCATACAATCAAACTGACAGTTTATGAAAGGAAATAATGACAAGAAAGAACAACCAACTAACAATAAACCACCTTCCGATCCTTCAGCTTCGCATTTGATAGATCAACATGTTTTTTGGTCAGCGAACAGTTTTTTTCTTCATATTTTCGATCACTGATAATCAAGCTATTTGTCAACATAGGAGCTTGAAATCTCTATGTTTTGTTGTAATGATTGATTCTCCTTAGTAACCCGAAAGATTTGAACAGGCACGAACCCAACGAGAGACACAAAAAATGGTGGATCATACCATCAAGAAATCCCCCAAGTATAGTACCTCTAATCAAAATGCATTTCAAAAATTAAGGTCCAACAACTTACAAATCAAATTCCTAAAAATTAGGCAAACTTACCCTCTTTAACAACCAATAAAAAAAACGCCTCCGCAGGGGATTGGATAAAAATGGGAAAGGGATTTGTGGATGTCCAAGAGTCCGTAGATTACACAACTGATCCACATCTGTCGACATATTCATATTATTTATGCCCTAAAATAATTCTGAAATGTTCTTAAGTTTGTTGTTATTGATGTGTGTGTGTGTGTGTTTGATATCGTGTAAGGAAAGAGGTGAGTGTGTTTTGTGTTTTGATCGTGTAGTATGTGTATTAGTTACCAATCAACTAAAAAACATGAAAGACCTTTAAAAGACCTTTATGCCCTTTTTTTTAATAATAAAATAACCACAAAATGAGTAAACGACCAGATTTAACGAAATTGTTAGATTTGGCTCAAATGTGAAATGGATACTCGGGTTTTGGCTTAAACCCGCAAATTTTTAAAAAAATGGACCAAAAGTGTTATACCCGGTAAAGATAGTGGACCAAAATTGTAGTTTTCTCAAAAATGTTTACAACTAACGAATTTAAATAAATACATTGTCAACGTTGTTTTAGGCCCGAGTATGAAAACAGCACACACACTGGTAGAAGTTTTGGAATTATTTGTATGAATACAAAACCATTTAGATATGGGTAAAAGCTAAAAATGCTAAACGTAGTTGATCTCTTGTACCTAAGTGCTAAACGTGATACATCAATTAACAATGCTATACCTAAATTTAAATTTTGTGCTATTATGAGTAAATTTGGCGAAAATACCCTTATGTTTTTTAACTTCATCTTCTACATCTTCGAACCCAGAATCCGGCCACTATTTCCGGCTAAAAAAGCTTCGAACCCATATTCCGGCCACTAATTCCGATTTGAAAACCTTTCAAAAAACCAAAATCATACCATAGAAGATCTGGGTTTCAAAAAACCAAACTCATTCTTTTGTTGTGTTTGTGCTTCCCGAACATCCCCAATTCCAAAATATGCAGACTTAAAGTGTAGCACGTTGTTAATTGAATATGAAGGAGATACTGATGAAGGCAACTGTTTTACAATTAACGCTCAATTCAACCTTACTGATAATTATATGGTTCATAGTAAACTTCTGTGAACTCTATATATAAGTTAAATCAGGTACTTGCTGCGCACAATTTAAAAACATGTCAGTTCCTTTTTAGCATAGAATGCATTTCACATTTGAATTAGCATGTATATTAAACAAAAAAAAAGTAAGATAATTGAAATTCATAACATAACATCAATCGATATGAAACCCTAAAAAATTAGATTTATTTAATATGAGTCAATTGACATTGTTAATTATAAAGATTCGAATAAATTTATTTACCTGATTGTTGATTGAGTTTGAAGGTGTGTTGGTTTTGAAGGTGAATATGAAATGAAAACCTAGAAACAATGATGAAATGAAGATGGTTTTGAAGGTGTTTTTTTTTTAATTTGAATTTAGGTATAGCACGTTGTTCATTGATGTACCCCGTTTAGCACTTAGGTACAAGAGATCAACTACGTTTAACATTTTTGGCTTTTACCCTTTAAATATAAGAGGGCATGAGTTTTGTAATTATTTGTGTTAATACCAAAAGAGATTCTTCTTTTCTTACTCAAAACTTATAACTTAACATAAAACATGATTCTTTCATTACTCAAATTATAAAACATACATTTAGCATTGTACAGTGATGCTACAGTAGCTTTTGTTGGGCTCTCACTTTGGGCCAGTTTATTGGGCTTCCACTTTGGGCCGACCCAATTGATTTTTTTTTAAAATTTGTTGGCACAAAATAGGGGGGAAAATATTACAAAAGTACCGATTTATTCAGATAAAAAAAATACCCGCGGAAACATCTTTGATACCTAATAACTTTAAAATAATCGACATGGTCACAAACGTACAAACGCCACTAAAAACCATAAGCCCAAATATATAACACATATTTACCCAAACCCCATAAAATTATATTTAAAAAAAAACCCATATAGCCCAAAAAAAAACAAACCTTTAAACATGAGGCTCAACACATAAGCCCATATAAAAAAAAAACAAACTATTAAACATGAGACCGAAAAGATAATTCAAAAAAAAAAAAAATTAATGCCCCGCAACAACGCGCGGGACACAAAATCATAATAAGGAAAAAAAACAAACTATTAAATATGATACCGAAAAAATAAACCCGCACTATTAAACATGATACCAAAAAAATAAACCCGCACAAAATACAATAAAAAAATGACATGCAGTAACACGCGATTGACATTTAACGCACATGTAATCCCACAAAATTATATTTAAAAAAAACACCCGTTTAGCCAAAAAAAACCATTAAACATGAGGCCTAACACAAAAGCCCTCATTCTAGAAAATATAAACAAATATAAACATCGCTGCTCTCCTGTCCATTTAACTAAATGTGAAAACCGCAAGTACTCCCTACGACTCCACTAGATTATGAGTTAGAGTTGAAAATGATCTAATATGGACACTATTCTATCCAGATGAACTAAATCATATTCTAGCCAAGCCCAGACAACGCCAATATATTCTTCATATCAATAGATATACTATCTGACCCCTACACCTCCACCAGCGCACGCCCCCGTCGCAGCGTACACCGCTATTGCTGCGGGGTATAATCCTGCCTTGTTTATATGACATTCATTGGTTCACATTTGACCCAATAAACCACAAACTAGAAAAATTGTCATGAGGTTTGGGTAGATGAATCGTGCTAAATTAAATTCTGAATTTTTTTTGTTTGTTTTTAAACGGGTTTATTTCGGTTATTAGAAAACCGGTTTTTTTTAAAAAATCCGGTTTTTTTCTTAAATAACGTTTTTTCGGTTTTATCGTTTTTTGAATATCGTGCGTTTTTTTTTCGGTTATATAAATGTTTTTCGGAATCGTGTTTATTTATGTTCAGGTTTTATATATTTTCAGGAATCGGTTTTTACCGGTTGGTTGTTTTCGGTTATTAAATGTTCGGAATCGAGTTTTTTTATTACACGGTTCGGTGTTTTTTTCTGAATTCAAACTTTATCCGAAGACATTTATTTAATAAATCATGTTATATTATCAATACATTTTAATTAAACAATAACGCGAAACATTACATAAACAATATAACAATCATATTTTTATTTTGCTCATCGGAAATCTTACTAAAAATACACCATAACATTTATTTTATATACAATACAATTATTACAAACTAAAAATATTATAAATACTAATACTATTTCGAAGCTTCGGCTATGGCCATCATTCGGTAAAACATATTAGTGTTATCAAGTATGTCGAGTCTTCGGCATTGCCATCACGCATTTATTACTCAATCCATTAAATTTATTCAAAAAAAAAATCCGAAAAACACGGTTTTTTTAAAAACGTTTAAAATCCGGGTTTTAAAAAATATTATATAACGGCTAGTTTTGACGCTTCCATGTTGACTGGGTTTTTTAATCCTGTTCGTTAAAACCCGAGTTTTTTTTTTAAAAAACCTATTAACGCGTTATAAAATAAATTAAAAAATAAAAATGGTTTTATAAATTCGGTTTTTTTCATAAAACGGTTTTTAACGCTGTTTTAAAATCGGTAACAAAACCCTGTGTATGTTAAAATAAAACGAAATCCGGTCTAACCGGTTTCCATTAAACATGAGGCCTAACACAAAAGCCCATATAAGAAAAAAAACAAACTACTAAACATGAGACCGAAAAAATAAACACGCACAAAATAAAAAAAATAAAAAATTAATGCCCCGCAACAACGCGCGAAAAATTAACGCCCCGCAGTAACGCGCGGGTAATCCTGCTTGTTATAAGACATTCACTGGTCACATTTGACCCAATAAGCCACAAACAGAAAAAATGCAATGGGTTTGGGTGAGGTGTTGTCCGACGTTATCCGTTGTGTCATAAGACACCAACCTCTGGTACTCTTACCAAGTTACCATTAAATCGAATTTTGGAAATTTTAGACATAACATCAATTGTGATAAACTGATAAAGGCACGCCACCTAAATTTGTCAATACCAAAATAAAGAAAACTTTATGGTGGACAAAATAATATTGCGGGTCCATCGATCTTGTATTTAGTAAACTTGAGTGATTCTTTTTCTTGTTGGCATACTATCTCTTTAGCTTGAAATCTTAATATCATATGTAATACAGTAAATACTCTTTTAGTTACCGTTTAACATAAAATCATTATAAGTAACAAAATAAAGTTATCTATAATTTCTTTAACAAAAGTGCACTTAGATCAGGTTCATCATCATATCCCATTTCTACAGTTACATCCATTTGTTGCGCTGCTTTTAGTATATGCAACACCATATGAAGTCTAACAGTTAGCACCAGGGACGAAGCCAAGAATTTGTATTAAGGGGGGCTCAAATTTTTTTCCCCGATAGTAACGTACAACTCCTTTTAGAAAAAACTGGATTGAATTTAGAATCGTTCGGCATACGTGTTCAATGATATTTTTTTCGGTAGTAACATACAATTACTTGATTAGTTTAGAAAATGAACAAAATGAGCAAACGTTGACGTATATGGTAGGGAAGATCAACAACCGAAGAAGGTAAAAGCGTCGTTGTTAACTAGATATAGGTCATTGGCAAAGACATGTCTGGTCTTGGATTTTTTAATCCATGAGTGAACCGTTAGAAGTGCCCCTCCTAAACAAACAACAACTCTATATATTTAGAGATAAACTCCGAATCACAAGTTCACAAAAACATAACTCATATATTGTAATTTGCAAATATCTGGAATTTTATACAAAATATTTGTTTGACATTAACACCTCCATTAACTTCAAAGTGTTTCATTCCTTAATTTCTACAAGATACGTGTCAAAATACTTCCAACATTTGCTTTGTAAAATAAAAAAATTATGAAACAAACTTATTAAAATTGAAACGCTATGCAACAATGCAATACAAGCTAAATAAACACAACAATGAAATCTATTTATTGCTTTTTCATGCAAGTCAGTTAGTGACTAACTGACATTCATATATAATAGAGTATTGTATATGTGTACTTTTTATTTTTTTATACACACAATCTCTTACTCTTTCTCTTTCTATTAACTCATCTTCTTCCTCAAACTTCAACTTCCATTTTCAAGATCTTGCCCTCGTCATGATTTTTTTTCTTTCTTATTCCAATGTAACATGAATTTATTCAAAGGTATAAGGTAGGCTAGTTGGCCGGTTAGGGGAGCCGAGCACCCTCCAGCCCCCTACTGGCTCCGTCACTGGTTAGCACTACTTGAAACCTTAATCTGTTAGCAGCTGATTGTTGGGATTTTGCAGTTGTTTTCGGGATTGAAGGTACGGATAAAGTAGAGAGTGGTTTTGCTGATGTTTGGATGTTTAACGCGTGGTGTTTGGTGCAGCTTATCTATGTTGTATAAGGACAACTAAAATAGAATGACAAAATGTCACAAAGTTGAGGATAAAGTTAAACCCATATCAACTCAATCATAAATGGGTCGAAAATGCCAGATAAGTAGTATTACATAATATTCAAGTCCATCTCGTGGAGGCTCGGAATCAAAATCAGATTCTCCAGTCACAAAAAGAAAATAACGCAGCTCATTAGATGCTAACATATACTGAATAGGTCTATATCATACCCCCTTTAGTTTTGCAATTCACTGGCATTGTGGGTAAGCTGGTGATCGGGGTGCGACAATTTTGGCTAATATGGGTTGGGGTCATCAACAATGATTTGTGTTGGGGTTCTGAAGCTTTTACAAGTTAATACTGCTGGCTCAAGATTAATACTGCTAGTGAAGACTTAATGCTGTTAATGAAGATTGAAGAAATAAGTCTAAGTCTTTAGTATACTGCTAGCTTTGTAGTTAGTACTGCCAGAACAATGTTAGTACTGCCAGTAATAGTTAGTATTGTTAGTTAGTATTAGTACTGCTAGTATATTGTATTAGTACTGCTTATGAGATATGTATGAGATAAATTAGGAATAGATATGCATTATCTCTTAATGCGTTTTGTAAACCCATTAGGGTTTCCTTAGTCTATAAAAGGAACCCTGGGAATAGTTAGTAGATATAGTTCTACACAAATCAATAGAGATCGATTAGCAATCATAGTTTTTGTAATCTGTAACCTAGGCAGATTCAAATTATAATATAAAGTTCTTTTGTGATTCTTAATACTGTTCTTCTTGGCATTATTGATTAGTTTCCACATAATCAATAGTGTTCAAATCAGTGTTTCATTATTGTTGATTTAGAATTATCTAAAGGAACAAACCCTTTATTATTCAATAGTGTTTCATTATTGTTGCTTTAGAAGCTAAAGGTTAAGATCTATTCAGAAAACGATTCAATAGCTTGTTCATTTTTCTATACACACGAAAATGTACAAGAAATCCCATTAGTGGTATCATGAGCTTAGGTTGTATTGCAATATGTTAATTATCATCCTTATTGCAAACTAAGCATTTAATTAGTTTTGGCAAAGTTATTTTGGATTGATCTTGGTTCATTTTTGAGTCGTGCCTTATGATTAGAGGTGCACAAACCGGTTAATCAGTTTTGGTTTTGGTTCGGTCAACTGGAACCTGTTTTGGTCAATAAACCTGTCCAAACTGGTTTCACCAGTTAACCGGTTCGGTTTGGAACCGGTCGGGGGTGAGCAAAACTTGAACCGGTCTAACCGGTTCTAGACTAGTTAACCAGTAAAACCGGTTTGGACAGGTTTTGTTTTTTTTTCTTTTTCGTTTTTCGTGGTTTTATACGCAATAAACTAAATAAGCTTCAACTTTTATTTAATAGAACACATAATACATCAGAAACAAAATACATCGGACGGGAGAATACATCAAACATAATACATAAACTTAAAAATAATACATCGGATGATCTAGTCGGACTCGGACAAAGTCATATCATATATTTCTTCTCCTCCGCTGGATCTAGCCTCGCTAGCAGCTTCATCAAGTGCTACTTCTTCATCCGAAAGTGCTATCGCTTCATGTTCTTGCACCTCTTCTTCCAAGATTAATGCTTCAAAGTCAAAGGAGTTTTTAAGATTGGATGTGTGTTGAACCCGTTTCGCTGCATCCATGTGATCCTTTAGACACATACACATTTCTAAAGAAGCTGGTGTTAGTCTTGTTCTTTGGATTGATAGCACTCTACCACTTGTTGAGAAAGCCGATTCAGAAGCTACCGAAGTAGTTTGTACACTCAATATATCCCAGGCCATTTGCGATATAACAGGAAGCATTGATTCATTGCTTTCCAAAACCCCAACACATCATAACCTGCTAACTCTTTGGTCTAAAGATGAGAGACAAAATTGCTTTCGACATATCTCTCGTATTCACTAGTCGCTATAAGATCATGCTTTGCCCTTTTGTTTTGTTTTAACTTGTTTAGCAAATTAGTCATCGGATTCCTTTAAGAGCCCGCATTTAATGAAGAACCCTGATTCGATGATTGATTTGGTTGATCGTATTTCAAGTAATACATATTATACAACCCCTCGAAAGAGGTTTTGAACCGGTCTTTTTCCTTGGTTGCAAATTCATCATCAAAAAACTCCAAATTAGTCGAAATCGACTCGATAATTACCTCTACCCCACTTACATTAAAACATGGATTCAAAGCGGCTGCACAAGTAATTACCGGTGGGATTTTCTCAAAGTATTTCCTAAGCTTTTTTTCATTGGTACAACCATACTTGAATATATACCACCATTAAGTTCAAATTCGCTTAGTTTGTTGCACATGAAGAATATTTGTTGAA